>JAOTRI020120892.1:0-12162 GCA_028564885.2 Zoanthus sanctaehelenae
ATTTGTTCTTAGTTCTTAATTTATTATTATTATTATCATATGTTTGAAATAAAATTATTATTATTATTATCAATAATATTATTATTAATATTATTATTATTATTATTTTATTATAGTTAAGAACAAGAGCAGGCTGAGGCTAAAAAAAATAAAAATATCTATAGTACCAACTTTACTGAATCTTCAAACCGCTCCCAGAACTAAGAACAAATCAAGAACAAATTAAGAGACTGAAACCGCTGAACAATTAAGAACAATGAGACTCCGCAAAATGTACTGCATCTTAATGAAAAGCGTGTAATTAAATTTCTCATTCAGTTTGTGAGTAGCGGGAAAAGAAAAAATGTTACTTTATTTTAAATACATGGAAGGCAAAAAAAAATCTGAAAAAGTTTGACTACTTTATCGTCTGCATTACCGTCCGCAAGCAGGAGCTTTTTCTAACAGTTTTTTAAACGTAACGGTTGTAAGCTGTATAAAAGTTCGAAACATAAATTATAACGTAGTTATTGAATATTAATATTCAGTATGGGAAAGATCTGTTTTGTTTTGCTCTCATTGCAGTAGTAGCCTTTGCTACATCTATTTCACGTTGTTTTGTTCTACTGTAAAAACCAACGTTAAAGACAAACCTGGATTTTCAGAACCTGCATATATGACTAAAATCTCAAACTTACGCTTTATCAAGGCTCCACATCAGAAACTACATCAGTTCGTTATTTAAAGTCAGGTTTTTATCAATTCAGTTGCTGTTCATGTTTTTTTATCTGCTTATATCTAAACGGCAGTTGACATAACAATTATTTTTTGAAGAACACTACTGTGTTTATTGTGCTCAACAGACATTCAACATCGGTCCAACGACGCAAGGTCTCAGTATTTAAAAGTAAAGAACAATACTTTTGGAGTGTTGATCAAAACTTTCTGATCTGGCGCTGAATTCCTTAAGGCATTATATTTGTGTAAAACGAGTATTCTACAAAAATATAAGAACCTATTTTAAGAACCTTGGTAACCTAAATTCACTTTTAGTACCATAAATAGATGTTGCTTCGGTGTTTCGGCCAAACAGCTAGCGAAAGAATCCCGCTCAAAATGTCAATTTCAAAAATCATTTTTTTAAAAAACTTTTGCTTTAAGTACCATTATATACAAACGTCCTGTTACGGGTTTCTACTGCCTTTCAGTGGAAAAACTTCATAAGAACCTGAACTAATCGGTATGGTGTAATTATGCGTGACTTTGTGCGTCACAAAGTCAAGGGTTTTCTGTAAAAAAACTAATGTTCAAACTTCTCCCAACGGGCGGAATATTATTTACCAAAGCCGAATATTTGATATTATATGGAGCAAAATGAGATCTTTGATTATGAGCAAACTTTAGTTTGAATCTTGACGTACCAGATAGCGATTTGCGGCTCCAAATTATCCCACTTTTAGACTGCTGTATCAAAGTGTCACAGGTGGGTAACGTTAAAAGCTTAAAAAACTATGAAAACTTTAAAAATTGCCAATAACTTTTTCTTTATCTAATATAACGAGGAAAGCTCTTTAAAAGTGACAATTATCAAAAGAATATGACGAACCGCGAGTGCTTTAGAACTCTTTCAAAACCAATCAAATTTTGAAAAATTTTAGTGGCGTCCAGCATTTAAACCGGTCATTTCAATATTTTCAGAAACGAAAATTGACAATAGTTTACCAAAGGGTTTCTCCTGACAAAACATGAAGGATTTCGAAATTTAGAGTTTTGTTGCCGAATTCTCGACTTTTACGGAAAGTTCAATCTAGATTATTGCGTTTCTAGCGTTCTGATTGGTGCACTCAATCTCAGCCAGTATTAGCTTATACACCGAATGACCACATATGGACACTACCTGTGTAAAGTTTTACCGTGGTAAAAATTGTCAGATTAAAATTTTGTTGTCATTTTCAAATATCGAAGGGCTTGGAAATCTAATAAAACATTTATTCCATTCGCGCTAGTTGGATATAATATGATTAAAGCCAATTCGGCGCTGCTCTCCTCGTTGGCTATTTACCATCTTATGTCCAACGCGCGCTCTTGGAATAATTGTTAAATATTTCGATTAAGCTAAAATCTACATCCTTTTACGAGCCTACAGGACCATGGTGTCGGCGATTATCTTCGGATTCCGTAGTTTTAAGATTTTTTATAGATACTTGAATTAGTAACCCTTAAAAAGAACTTGTCACATCCCTATTTCGCACCTAAGACCATGCACGATTGATCGGCAAAAGAACTTTTTTTAATTATTATTAATACAAATAGGACGATCACTATAATAAATATTAAATGTATCCTAACACATGCGGAGATCATTGCGTCCATGATACACTAATGTCATTCAGTGGTTGTGCGATACAATCCGTGTATCATAACCCAATATAGTGACCTTACTTGCCTTATGAGTTCCCGTGGTTCAGTGGTAGAGCGTCCGATTAGTGCACGGAAGGTCATGGGTTCGACTCCCGTCTGGAGCTCACATTTTTTCTGAGTTCTTTATCTCCGCATGTGTTTGTATATATTAATTATTAATAGTAACTTCTATTTGTTAGCTTTTGCTAAGATTTTATCACTAACTAATATTCTATTTCATTATCATGTAAAATTCAGCCATTTTTAGCTGTAAAGTTTTAAGACTCAATAATGCATCTATTTATCAATCTATCTAGTCCATCTATCTTTCTTGAACCTTTATACCAGCAAAAGTTGTCACTCAACGGAACATACACTTAAGTGATTTAGTGGACTGTTGCTTAGCAACGCTGAAAATTTTTCTGCCTTTCAAACAAATTTGAAGATAGTGTTATTTCTGTGTGTAACGCAGCACTTTGCGACGTTTCTGCTTAGTTTTTCTGTTTTTAAATTCTTGTGAAATGGAATGGAATCTTTTTCTATTGGTTTACTGAATGCCGGTTCCGGAATAATAACAATGATTAAAATTTGTTTGTTTTGCTGTGCCTAATGCAGAAAAAGAAAATTCAGAATCGACTCAAGGTTTTATTGATAAAAACAGCTCTGTTTACTTTATCGAGCAACTTTTCTTACATTCTGTCGTTTACGTGTTAATAATTATATCTTATTAGACAGTTTACTATGTAGAATGGCAGGACATTTTTGACGAGTCTTGTAGTATTTTGACGAGCCCAAAGGGCGATTTTTGCTTTTTAAGGCATGTTTTCGAAGTATTAGCACTTCAATTCTTCGTTAAAGGTATCGCGCCGAATTTAATTTCGCTGTTCTTGTAATATCAACTGATTTCAGAAAGTTCGGTATTTTAAACTTTATCTTAGTGCTATAATGAAGTCATGTATCATACCGTGCACTGAACATAGTGGACTCAGATTGCATGTTGCATAAACGTGGTAGAAGCTTGGAGATGAGAACTGAGAGGAACTAAAAACCAACACTAAGGACCTGTTCACATGGGCTCCGAGACAACTCGGTCCTCCCAGATATCTCGGGCCGAGCCAAGTTTCTCTACATCTACTTTATGTTACAGCCATTCCTTTTACATGAAGCCGAGACAACTCGAGGGTGTGAGATATCTCGGTCTGGAAGGTAGGGATAGCCATAGGATTAAGGTTGTCTAGGTCCATGTGAACGGTTCACACCGAGATATCTCGGTGGTTAGGGGCAACTTTGTGGATCGTGCGCTTGCGTTTCTATCAAAACGAGACAATATGGTGGTTACTTATAACCACATTAACCGAGACATCTCAGGGTCAAGTTTTCTCATGTGAACCAAGGACAGCTTCATCCCTACACAACCGAGATGTCTCTATCCCCCGATATATCTCGCCTCATGTGTACAGGCCCTAACAGCGCCATCCCGATACTACTGAAAGAAGAACCAATCGCGGAAGTTGAGTCATTCAAATAACTTATAGATAAAAAAGACGGTGCGGAAAAAACATAGTGACCAGAGTTGGGAAAGCAAGAACCATCTTCCATATGGTCAGGAATTACTGGAAATCTACAAGGCTCACTACCATTAAAAGTATTGTAATTTTCAATTGCAACGTTAAAACAGCTTTGCTCTACGGTTGCGAGACATGGCAAACAACAAAACATCCAGACATTCGTCAATAGTTGTTTGCAAACATTAATCAGAATCAGTTGGTCGGATAAGATTCCGAATGAGGAGCTATGAAGGATAGCAGACCAGGAACGTTAACCAAGAAGAAAAAAAATGTTGAGAAGGAAATGGAGCTGGATAGGACATAGCAGTGGATACCTTTTCGACTGACAACGAAAGCCATCAAACATTTGATTGGCGTAACATCTTTGTATTCCGTTTTCTCGGAACCCTAATGTATTATTAAACATCGACGCTAATTTCTTAAAGTGTATAATGTAAACCCGGTGACGGCCCTCAGTCCCTTTTGACTTTGAAGAAAAATAAAATACATAGTGAAGCCAAAGGCAAAAACGTTAACTCAATCCAGATTTTTCTGTACAAAAAAGCAACGTTTGTCCATGACAAAATCGCTAGACGAAACGCGTAAAACTATTTCGCCACAATGGAGTCTATTCTATTTCTTACTTCATCCACATAAATTATCGCCATATAAAGTTTTATACTTGTCTGCTTTATCCTAGATTCCATTTCAAATCCTTCAATAGTTAAAGACACTCCACAAACATGAAATTGTGACAACGATATGAAAAGTTGGGAGCAAAAAGTGGAAACCGTGACTTGCAATATGGCGGCAAACTTAACTAAACTTTGTAAAAATGACAAACTTTGCGATCCTCGCGCTGCAAATACTTTGAGAAAGCCAATTTTTTAAATTCTTCAGAAATTTAGAAACCATTGACTGCAATTTTTTAAATTCTTCGAAAATTTAGAAACCATTGACTGGGCTTGAGGAAAATCACTGTTTTATCTAAAAATGACCAAAATTTGCATAAACGCTTGTAGGTGGCAAAGTTTGAGATTTCAGAAAAACTACAACTTTGAGGCTAAGAGAACTTTTTAGGCATACTGGAGAAAGGTAACCCTAATCAATTCTCTCAAATGGTAATGAATCTCAGAATGGAGGAAAAATGCTTGTTTGAGAAGCAAACAGTTGCAAAATTTCAAGAGGATTTAAGGTCACAAGAACCTAAAACTGAGCAGTCTCCATATCTCGAAAGCAATTAGCTGCCAAAGATTATAAATGTCATCGTTATTCATCTTTTCGGATAGTTTTAAATCCTTGCAAAGGAGAGGGAATCGGTCGACCTCGATCTTTTTGTTCTGCACGGTTTTCTCTGACAGTGACACTTTAGCCGTTAAATATGAGAAATATCTAGTTTATTTGACGTTAATTTTTACCTGATAAACAAGACACTGAATGTACTTCACTAATCTACGATTTTAAATTCTATTTAGTACTAATATAAGAAGTAATTTACAAGTTACTCAGTACAAGCGAGCACAATTGGCTCAGCTGTATAATAGTTAGATGAAATCATTAACAATTACCCCCGAGGAGGGAGGGGGGAGGAAGTACTTGCCCACATTTGGTATATAGTACGTACCACCCTATAGGGTATGGTTTTCAAGCTCTCGAGTCTGGGATAGGGTATCATATTTGTCTTAGGTCAGCTATAGGGTTTCTAATATGGCAAGGGTCAGGGGGGAACTCATTGTCTGGGATACGTAACAATTTCTGTTAAAAATATGTAACATTAAAATAGTTCATAATGTTGTGAGTTATGAATGATACAGTTAGGCAGTTTTTAATGCATGTTTACCTAATGGCAGGGTATAATTTTTGAATTCTACGGTCTGGGGTAGGGTATCAATTTTAAACATTTGAAAGTCAGGGATAGGGTTAGGGTTTTGAACTTAGGGTAGCACCCATAAAGTAATAGAGTTCCTTCTCGGCCATTACCTTTGAGATCCATACAGGCCCTGAGCGTTTTCTGATGAAATGACAGATAAGTGATGCAACCAGGAAAGCTATGAAGGAACCGACACCCAAGGCAATAGCGATGACGTATAAAGGGTTTAAACTGTCCACGCTTCTGTTGTTTAGATCTAGCGTCACACTCTCATTGGTGGAAAACGACAGCATGTCCTCCAGTAAGACTGGAACATTCGCCTATTTGAAATAAATTACAAGAAACTGCATTTTTATCACAAAAATTGATTATCATTACGCACGAACTCTAACGTTAGCTGTTATACTAACTAATCAAATCGATTCTACCTAACCAGAAGCTTATAAGTACAAGAAGCGAGAAACTTCAATGTTCTAGTGTCACGGCATTTCTTCGAACGGATTCAGTTAATTTTAGTTCAGTTATTGTAAATTCAAACCAATTACATACGCCCAAACTTGATCAATAACATCACTGTTAAATTGTATCAATTTTTAAAAACCAGTTCGTGAAAACGCCATGACATAAGTCTAACCATTTTTTACTGACAATCCTTCCCCTTAAACCCTCTTAGTAAAAGCACAAACATAAAAAAAGCATTATTGAAAAATCAATTAGTTATTTAAATGATATTACACGCAACGAAGATATGAAATTTTATTCTGAGTGGTAAAACCTGACACTATTAACTAAGTCAATGAACTTAATATTCTTTTTTACATATGGAAAAACGAAAAACTAAGATAAATTAAAATAAAAACTAAAATTTAACCTGATGATGGTCAAGTTGACCGAAAACGCTTTTTAATTTAACATTGTTTAACATTTATAGCCAAAATTTTTTGCTTTGTTTGCATACTTCAATCGCAATCTTAACTAGCGTCATATATTGTTTCTTCACGTTTCCCTTGCCCATGAACTTGCTGAGCAACTCAATTTGTCAGAAAAAAACGTTTGGTAAACAAGACATTAGGCTCCGAGCTCGAAGAGTTTCAAGCTGCCTGGGTTAAGATCACAGCCCCGCCGAGTTGGCTAACATTTTGGATTCGACCCGTTCACGAATGGCTAATAATGACTTTTTTATTTTAGCCAGGGTCAAGGAAGAAGATTCTAGCCCTGCCTGTATCATCTTGTGCTGGGATATTCGGCCGTGTCAAACTTCCTAGATCTAAACAAAAAATAACTGAGCGTTAACTGACAAGTGTGAGCTGCTTCGGTGTTTCTAAAGAAAAACCACTTCCTTGTTCAACTTACTTTGCACAAATACTTGACCTAAATATACTTATTCCTTTTTCAATTATCCAGTAAAAATTTCGAAATGTTAATAAAATCTATTGCATTGTATTGTAATGTAAACAATCTTGTGATAAATATGTAAATTAAACAACGTTTTAACCAAAGTCGCCATAACTTTGAGAGATTTTGGGAGATTTAGGCGCGTTTTCGGACCCGAAGGCAGGCCGACCTTTACAATAGTCCTACGTCGGTAAAATCTACGCCAGACACCAAGACACCCATAGCTAGTTGTCGACGAGACCTTTGCCCAGGCTAAAAATGTCAGGCAATAGGGGCTTAAAAAACTGTTGCTGTTTCCCGTTTAACTTCACAGAAATTCAAACAAAATATAACAGGGCATGATGCGGCCACAGCAACTAGGACTGGAATAAAAACTTCTGAGCTTAGAACTTTTTAATTAATTGCCAAAAATTTCAAGGCAAATTGTATAAACGCCATTAATAAAGTCTAATTCTTGATACTTTTTAATGTACAATTGGACTCAAACTTATTTCATCTGATACATAATTTTTCTTATGAATCCTTTTTACTGAACGAATGTCGCCTTTTGTAGACAATTTACACTGTGCACGTTTTTCAGCAACGTGGGGTCCCAAAATGAAATCCTATAAAGATTGCTCAGTGATATGCAAAGTTATCTTTTAGGTTCGTGTAGGGTTACAACAAACCAACTTTTCGCAACGTATTGTATAGCAACCAGTAATGCTAATGCACAGCAAGTGTATCAACTCTTCCGCAACTTTTCGTGTAACTTTTAAAATCTTTTTTTCAAAAACCGCATGCACTGACCTCATCTTGTTTGCATACTTGAACCGCAATCTTAACTAGCGCCATATTTTATTTCTTCACGTTACCCTGGCCTATGAACTTGCTGAGCAACTCAGTTTGTCAGAAAAAACTTTTGGTAAACAAGACATTAGGCCCTGAGCTCGAAGAGTTTCAAGCTGCCTACTACTGCCTACCACTGTTACTGCCTACTACTCGATGATAGTCGGTATACGCACGGCTAGTAAAATTGAAATATTATATGTAACGAAATCTTTTTCTTTTATCGGAAACCTGTTTCCTGAAACCGGAAAAACAAGTTCGCCACAAACATTTTTTTCATTGCGTCTCTTTGAAATTTCCTTCCGAAAATTCGCCCCTCAAATCGAACAACCATTCAGTAATTTACTGCACACAATAACAACTAACTGATACACATTTAAGTAAAACAAAAACAACACGTACAGATAATTTTTGTTTCCGTTTTAAAAGCTGATCTTTCCAAGGCCCAAGCTATTGTCTTGTCGCTCATAAATTTGATTTGCCATCATACACACAAAATCCTTTTGTATTTAACACATATCACTTTCCGGTAAAAAAATAATTTATCTCGCTTACATAACCTAACAAAATCAAAACTGCACCTCAAACGGCGAACAATACAAAATGGTACGTGACGATAACTAACAGATTGGTATTACCTTCAGCTTTCCCAGTTTCAAATCCATTAGAGTATGTGGGCAAAATGATTGCGCCATGTTTTTAAATGTAAATCATCTGAAAGTCTACAAATTTGTATTTTTAAAACGACGAACTCCTATCACACAACTCCTTTAAGCAACGCTTGAAAGAACTTAGACAAAGGTGAATGGTGATTAGCGTTAGCTGTCAAACCTTGCATATATTATCATTTCGCATCGTATTTCGTGCCACACTGACGTGACAGTGACAGGGTGCGATTGTAGAACGTTAACTGACTTTCGTGTACACGAAACCATAAGTTCGCGTCCCATGAGAGGACATGTGTTACTGGAAAAAGAAATTACAATAATAGCAACTAAATTACAGCGTAGCACAATCAAAGCTGTGTTCAGTCTTGAATCTATGGCATTTCGGTTTTTATGCTCAATTACAATAAAGTAATTCAATAACAAAAAAAATACACTTTTTAAAAACAAAAAGTGACACTGTTGTTCGAATTTCAAACTAGAGGACAAAATTAATAGGTTATCTATCTTCTGGCAAGGACACGGTGTGTATGAACAGTGCCATCAACAGTAAACAAAACAATGATAAAAGTGATAAATAAACTTCTTTACGATAAAACTCATTTTCACTTCGATTTTAGACTTTATCCTTCTTTTACAAAAATTTAAAGTGACGAGACGAGTTTAAGGTTAATTAAAATTGAGTGAATCAAGAACTATTGGATGTTAACAAGCTAATAATAATAATAATAACAATGATAATGATGATGATGATGATTTATTTAACTGAAAATATATATCCCACGCAAACCTGTAAACTACTAGCGTCGGAGAAAAGCTTTTGTTGCATTTATTCCACACCTGAAGAGGGCTAGTTTGGCTAGCCAAAATATAGTATTGATTTTTTGTTTACAAACGTCGTGTTGACTTATTTATTTGTCTCTTTATTTATTTAACGTCAAATGTGAAGGAAGTGGTTGCCCATTATACCTACCGAGATCAATCTTGGCTTCGAATTTTAAGAGGAAGAAAAACCGGAGTAGCCGGAGAAAAGCCCTCTGGGTCAGATTGAAATCGACAAATCTCAGCCTACGTGTGGAGCCCAGGACTCAATCTTGGGTTGTAAAGGAGAGGCGTGACTGATGACCAGGCCACGCCACCCTCACTCAGTCACTGTCACTTTTCTAATTTTTAGGCATATTTTTTTCATAAAAACAACAAGGCTCAGATTGTCCGAAAATTAAGAACTCAGTTCAAGAGCAAGCTCAGCTGAAGCTGAAAAATGTAAATTTGTTTCTAGTTGAAACTTTACTGAATCTTATAACTTACATTCACAATGTTCACAGTAAAAACACAGGAGCAACGTTTCACAGAGGGGTTATTACACGGGCGCGCGGACTTACGTGTTATATAATTACGGATTTTATATATGTTCGAGTGCTGAAAAGATCTTACGAGTGAGCGAAGCGCCTCGTTAGACCTTTTCACCGCAAGAACATAAAATCCCCTTTCCAAGCGACCATGTAATATTCTATTTATTATATAACTATCCATAAAATCTTCAAGTAAAATTCATTGTTTAATTATCTTTAACCGGTATAAAAAGTCGTACAATAAGCGGAGTTGAAATGTGTTCTAACTCACAATGAGTAAAAAGGTGTTAGAATCTAAGTGTTTACTTTTATACTAAAACTAACACATCAAATAGTGTAGAAAATAACGAAGAGCTCGCAAGGGTCATAGTAAGAAATATAAGTATATTATGTTTAATATAATTAGAATAATTAGTCTATCTACTATTGTCCCAAATGATACATATATTCATGTAAAACTAAGTTCATTAGCTTAGACCATCAGCGCTGGTTTTCATTAATTTCAATGCCTTGTTTATTTGTTTCGATGTTTTTATTATGTCAAACCGCTCACAAAAATAAGAACAAATTTAAGGGACAAATTCAGGCTGAAACGGCAAATTTACTCAATTACTGGTTCTTCTAAAAAATTCGTGTATTTACGTTTCCAATTCCATGCTTGACTTGAATTTATAAATTTAGATAATAGAAATACATAAAATTGCAAAGAGGTTCCTTGCAAAATAAATTCTGGCACCATTGATAAAACGAGCCTGCAGTGTCAAATAGCAGATACCCAATTTTGTTGTCTTCGTACGTTGTTCGTATAAAGGAATTCGAAAATTCATGTTATACTTTGTGTTTTGAACAGATTTTCTCTTCAATTCGTCATTTTAGGTGTGTAAAATAAGGGTTAGATTTGGCTTGGAATGAGTTTCAGCAACTTTCTGTATCGCGTACACATTGTTTTCAAAGACAAAGTATCATTTTTTAATACAATTCAGTCTTGTAGCATTAAAATAAAATCGTGATAGTTATTTCTCATGGTTCATTCTTTTGACAACTAAAAATATAGATTAAAATTCTTTTAAAGGACGAAAATTTTAAAAATGTTCGAAATTTTTTTATTTTTTTTCTGTCAGAGGCAATGGACAAGAAATTAAGCTTATACATATTTCCGGTTGGTTTGTACGAATGTTTCTCGAAATTGTGTTCTAGTTAGATATATGTTCAGAATATTTGATACTAAAGTTTCACATGGTTAGCAACAAACGGCCCGTTGCCCCACATTACCATCAACGTGTATGTATCGCTTAATAGCAGGTTTCAACCCTCTTCAGGTAGCAAAATTTAAACTGCATAAATTTACAATTACATTTTTTATTTATCTTAGAATGATAGAAGTCAGATCACTTAGAACTTAGCCTGTAACAAAGACTTCAATGAGAAATATTCAAAATATGTATTAAATCACGATCGACAGTCTGATGAAGCGGCTGAAGCTAGTACTACATGGCACTGAAATACTCTCTGTTTCTTTCTGTGAAATACTGAATGTCTCTCTTTTAATACTCTTAATTCTTAAAGTCGTAAAACCTAATGCAATCATTATCAACCAACCTTATCTGATTCCATCCCGATTCCAAATTACAAAACATTCATTCATAACCGAGCAGGAGGCCTTTTCTCCGAGCAATAAAGCCACCGACAATGGTGCGGAAGTAAATAAGGAGTTAAATTTTTTCCAATGAGATTTTCATGTCGTACACGGATATGATGTAGTAACAGTCTTTCCAAAATAAATCTACGTAACACGATATCAGGTCAGTCGCTTTTTGTGTCATGATTCATGTCTCATATCATATATCGTACGATATAGTACTGGGTTAAAGAATTCAATCTTTCTTAAACAAAAAAAAACAAGTTTCGACTTTAATTTGGTTTTAAATCAAACTTTAGTAGCCAGTGATGCAAGAATAAACTGTCATTTCTGCAGAAAGTCTTTAGTTGAAAAAAATACTGTTTTGCGTCGTTTTTGGAACGGGAAAATCCACGATGTTTAGCCTTGGATTTTTGATGAAATTTTCATTCCCAGCAAACAAAACAGCTTTCACAACAAAATTTAGACCTAGTACTGAGATATAGTG
>JAOTRI020120902.1:0-12162 GCA_028564885.2 Zoanthus sanctaehelenae
CAAATCTTTTCTAGAGAGTTTTCTTCGTTTTTATTTTTAATCTCAATGTAATTTGACTTATTTGAAAAAAAGTACAGAGTAATCTACTATATTATTAGATTCAAACAAAGGTAGGTTATATCAACGATGTTGTTCAGTAGTATGAAAAAAAGAATGAATAATTGTCAGAAAAAATTGGTAAATATGCCCTGAGCGAGAATCGAACCCATGTCTCCCTCTATTCTAGTCAGGAGTGCTAACCACTACACCATCAGGGACCACCACGCTGGCTACGTAGCTGTTTAATTAGTTAAGTTGGATAGTTAGAGGATTCCCGGGCCCAATTCCTCTGAAATGCAATTGCGGCCTATTTCTATTGGATTGTGTTTCGCCTTTAACATAAGGCTCAGATCTACTGAATAATACCAATTGTGAGGCATATGTGTAGGTAGGTTAATGTTAATTTTATCATCTAGTTCTATTTTTGGTTTAAGGAAAACTTAGTCAGAAAATGCTTCATTTGTAATTTAGAACATAAAACCAATATATAGATGTGTCTCGAGAATTTGACAAAGAATCTTCGCAAATTACACATATCATCAAGACAATTGTAAATAGACATTGGAAATGACCTTTTTAAAATGTGAATCATTTTTTTGTAGTCTTGAAGAAGAAGAGGCAGCTCGACAGAAACTTCAGTTGGAAAAAGTTACTTGTGAAGCTAAAATTAAGAAACTCGAGGAGGATCTTACAGTGGTAGAGGACACAAATGCAAAGGTCCGTGTACTATTTTGTTCTGTTTGAGTCGAATTTTACTTTGTAGGAAAATTCTTCTGTTGTGTTTTTATGTGCGTATGAGAAATTATCTCTTTCGTAAACATTTAGTAGCAGATCCTTCATCTGTCAATGTCTTCCTTGTTTTTCCTTTTTTTTCCTTCTTTTTTCCTTCTTTTTCCCCCTTTTCCTTTTTCTTCTCTCTCTCCTAATCTGTTACCGTCTTTAATTCCTGATATTGGCAAGCACATTTGCTTGTTTACATCGTCGTACCTTTCTCTTTTCTGACACGTACAACTTTCTGATTAAAAAGTCTTCTACATATTCTATAAGCCTTCTAGTTTGAATGCATTATAGTTCTTTTTTGTTTAGTTGATGAAAGAAAAAAAGTTTGTGGAAGAAAAATTAGCCGAGGCATCGCAATCTCTTGTCGACGAAGAGGAGAAAACAAAATCATTATCAAAACAAAAAGCAAAGCAAGATGCTCTGATTGCTGACCTTGAGGAAAGATTGAGAAATTCTGAAAAGGTATGTTAATAATCAGAAAAGCTTACACATAAGAGTGTCTATTACCCCTAGCCAGTTTTATTAAATTTCAAAAATATATGTATGTTTTCTGAAGAAATTTTACATATATTGGTTTCTGTCTTCATTTTATCAGCCGTGGAAAATCATATTTTAAGCATATTTTTTGCAGTATTGGATAAAAAGGGAGCAGTAGAGAGATTGGGTACTAACTGTCTTGTGACGTCAACCCAGCATCACAAAATTTAGCAACTAACTTCCTCTCTATATTATACCTATTTTCGGTAATACGTTCACATTTCATAAGAAATATGCCTGATATGTATTTGGTAGATGTTCTGTCATCCCAGATGTTAAGAAGAGTCTGGGTTGACGTCACACTCTTGTTAGTACCATTCCGCCTTAATGCTCCAGTTTTACTTTGAAAACCATATTTTTAATTGCGTTGTAAAGGTCAGGAATAACTTCAAATTTAATTTTATTGCTTTCTTTTGCCTGCATTTAAGGTCAACCTTTAAGAAATAGAAATTTAGCTAGGGGTGATTGGCACATTAACTATTTAATTCCAATGCAATTTGTACTAGAAGGGATATAGAACAAACTCTGGCAAACAAACCATAAGGCCGTGATAATTGATGTATGGCAAGAATTACTAGTTCTGCTGAAAAGGCTCAGTTTAATCAAAAAACAAACACTACCTGATTAAAAAACAAATTACATCACTAAAACGAACTCTCGCTTTTAACTCTATCAGTGAACATTTTAGTTTGCAGTTTATATCTAAAAAGAATTGCAACGTAAAATTACTAGTGTCTAACTATAAACTATAAAGTTAACTAGATAGTTTCAAATTTACACTATATTAATTTTTACAATTTAAATGTATATGTATTTTGGTTTCTAAGTACTGTGAACCTAAATACGGGATTAAATGTAACTAGGTGCATTGGTGCTTATAGTACCCCTTCTGGGGTTGGTAAATGAGTACCAGCGTCTGTTGGGAGCTAACCTGTGATGGGTTAGTATCCCGTCCAGGGGGAGTCATAGACTCTTATCCACTTAACACTACAGAAACCGGAGATAAGTACCAGCCCCATGGGTCTCTAGGCACGTAAAAGATTTGGCTTAGCTTAGCTTGTTTGAATAATGTCTGTATGTTTTTAGTTACTGAAGAAATGCTGACACAAACTTGTTCTTCTCAAAAGAAAAGAACTTCTGAGAGTCCCTAACACGAATGGAACCCATGACCTTCTCAATACCAGTCAAACGTTCTATTTGTTGTTGGAGAATAATATAATTTGTTCATTTCTCATCAGGCCAGGGCAGAGCTTGAAAAAATACGTCGTAAACTTGAAGCGGAGTTGGCGGAAGTTCATCACCAGCTAGAAGATGCTAAATCACAGGTTAGTTTACATCTTTAATAGTTCAGGGTCTCTGATTAGGGCCGGTAAACAACGAATTTTGACAATTTCTTCTTACTTTTGAGGAATATTCACCAGGCAATTGCCAAAGAAGTGTTTAGTTGATGTCAGAAATTGTATATTAGTTTTAATATCAAAAGCATTTTCTGCAAACTTAAAAATTTAATATTTAACCATTTTTGTTGGAACTTTTTAAGTTAAGGGATACGTATCACTGCTGCACATCCATCTTCCACAATTTTCAATCTTTTAAAAAATAGTTGACTACACTTCGGGGGACATAAGTGTAATAGAGTTTTTCTAGCTGCCACCTTCACCGAAACCCAGGGTACTTTTGAAAAATTTGATAAAAACACTATTGAAGTCTGAAAGAAGGTAAAAATATAGTTTAATCAAATCTAAGTATCAGCATGTGTATAGAGCGTTTTCATACAATCCCATGAGACACAAAAGACAATAGACATAGCGGCCATGTTGTTGTATAAAACAAAAGAATTAATCAAAATTCTTTTGTTAAGAGTACACCAACATGGCTGCCGTGACATCAAGTGAATGCTCTGTAGAGTAAAAGACGTAAATCGTAATAGTTGAGTGGAAAGTTTGAGCCTAATAAATTGTTGGAAAACACCTAAAAATTGCATTTTAATTTTAATACTCCAGACGATTGATTTTTCTCAATCTTGACAGTGAATTGAGAAGTAAAACTTTTTAATATCTATTTTTTACTCAGATCGCTGAACTCACAACTGCAAATCACAACAAAGAGATGGAGATAAACTCACTTAATGCCAGGTAATCAATGAACTTCATTTCCTGTACGTAAGAATGCCTCTGTAATTTATTTAGAAATGGTTTAAAATTTTGATATTTTCACGTGACAAATATAGCAACTTTCATCCCACTATTTGTTTTGTTGTACTATCCAGTTAAAGAGCATAAAAATCATTATAAAAACATATTTCTCCCAAGTTTTAAAGTAATACGATGAAATATCTGCATTCAGAAGTTCCGAGTTTTTACTGCAAATTTTGTCCTCTTCAAGGCAATCGGCCATTACGTCAGATGAACAAAGAACATCTGACTTTTTTCTCTTCTCTTTGATGACACCAGTTTATTGGGAAACAAAAAAAAGCGGAAATACTTCCAACAAACTG
This sequence comes from Zoanthus sanctaehelenae, assembly GCA_028564885.2. Classification (NCBI taxonomy): domain Eukaryota; kingdom Metazoa; phylum Cnidaria; class Anthozoa; order Zoantharia; family Zoanthidae; genus Zoanthus; species Zoanthus sanctaehelenae. The sequence goes on from JAOTRI020120902.1 coordinate 3,854, forward strand.
ATTACGTATTAGCGACTTTTTGTTTCCTGTGTTTTGCCTAAGTCTACCAAATTTGGGTGCAAATAAATACAAAAATGACCTTGAATAAAACACCCATAGATATTAAGTTTTTTATTGAATTTCATTCAAACTTTGATAAGTATGTTTTTTTTTTGCTATGTTTTTCTTTGAAAACAAGAACTGATTTCGTTTCATATGTTCTTTAAATGGATTTATTGAAAATGTGTTAAGTATGTGAATATAATTAGAGGTTGCTCTCAACTTTCTTAGGTATAGTTTTTGCGCTCATCTAAAATTAGGGATTAAGATATTTTTTATCAAATAACTGGAACTCATTTACCTATCCTGGAAGGATGGAACCTGAGTTGGCTTAGGCGGAAAAGAAGGTAACACAAATATTCAAATCTCGGCAAAGTCCCTGGATTAAACTGGGACCTTGTGGTTGGAAAGCAGAGATCTTACCAACTGCCTCAACCACGTCTGCCCATTGAGTAAGTTTTAGAAAACTTTATTTTAATCCTCAGTAGTTTGTTTTAATGTTTGATCAATTCTCGTTTTCTTATTACTTAATGTCTGATTTTGTAGTTAATATGTAAGGAGAATTAGGGAGTTGATAAATGACTGGGACTGACATAGACTTTGACACTGTTAATCATTCGAATTTTGGCATATGTTGGATATCATTTTTGTTTTTCCTAATTTTTTGTTTCACCTTTTCTCGTGCAAGCTTAATTTGTGTGTTAACTTGCAGGGTTGATGAAGAAACAGCCAGGAGAACAGACTTGGAAAAAGTTCGTCGTGAGTTGGACAACCAAGTGGAAGAGCTGCGAGAGGATCTGGATGTAGAAAAATCTGCTCGAGTAAAAGTAGAAAAACAAAAAAGAGAGCTTGCAGAGGTATATTTTCTTTTTAAAAAGTTTTTAATTCCCTTTGAGTTATCTATTTATTTACCTATTTATAAAAGTAATCAAAATTACAGTGGTCAAAGATATTTTTATACGAAAAACACACAGTTAGTTACAATAAGTTTGAACACATAAAGTTTGTAGAAGATTTTGTTGTTTTTGGATGAGGTTTAGTTAAACAATGTGGTCAATTTGCATTATTTATGTGTTCAAAATGGCATCAGAAGTAGTTAATCCATTTTCAACTCCGAATAACATTTTGCAGAAGCCTCAAAGTGAACATGTCAATTTTCTTAAAGTTTTTGCTGTGCTTGGATCGGGTTAAACAATGTGGTCAATTTACTCATGTTTGCATTACTTATATATTCATAATGGCGCTAGAGAAGGTTAATCTTGTGGTGGAGTCCATTTTCAATCCCGAATAACATTTTGCACAAGCCTCAATATGAACTTGTTAATTTTCTTAAAGTTTTTGCTGTGCTTGGATCGGGTTAAACAATGTGGTCCATTTGCTTGTGTATGCATTATTTATATAATTTTTTATTCATAATACTATCAGAAAAGTTAAATCTTGGTGGTGAAGTCCATTTTCAACCCAAATAACAAGTTGCACATGCCGCCCAGATTAGGAATTGTTCTCCCTCCTCGAATACCAACATAATTAACATTTCTGAATGGTTCTTGTTTATCAGTTTATCAGAAAAGTTAAACCTTGGTGGTGAAGTCCATTTTCAACCCAAATAACAAGTTGCACATGCCACCCAGATTAGGAAGTGTTCTCCCTCCTCGAATACCAACATAATTAACATTTCTGAATGGTTCTTGTTTATTTTACTGAAAGGAACTGGAGTCCCTGAAGTCTGAGTTGGAGGAGTCATTAGACAGTACACAGGCTGCCACAGCCATGAGACAGAGCAGGGAGCAGGAACTGAATGCAATGAAGAAGAGTGTGGAGGAGGAAAGCATTGCCCATGAAGCTGCTATGTCTCAACTGAGACACAAACATGCACAGCTTATTGAGGACATTAATGAACAACTTGAAACAGCAAAGAAGGTAATGTAGTAGCCAGGCTGAATGGCTGAATGATCTTAGCTCTTTATATACTAGAGACACATCCGTCTTAACGAACTTGGGCAAACTTTTGTAGTTCGTCTCGTTGTACGTCTCTTTAGTATAAAGACGGGCACAAGACGCATTATCTGTCTCGACGAAGCTGTTTTCGAAATGCTTCTTCAAAGACGGACTAAGCAAGTTAGTTCATCTGGACGAATAATTTGTCTGTGTGTGTAAAGACGAAGCAGACAAAGATCGCTAAAAACTGAGAACGTATTACAAGGATACCAGTTTCCATTCCTTTTTATTTGACAACACGTAATATTTTGCATGTTCGTTAGATATTTTAGAATTTTCAAATAATAGATTAAAACAACTTTAACTTCAGTTTACACATGTCAGTTTTTTTAACATGTAAATTACTAAAAAAGATGTGCAGCCGTAAAAATTTTGGGTTTTGTCTTTTTTCGTTAAAACGTTGCCTGATATATGTATTTTAGGTTCCGTGTTTTCAAATGCTAGCAGAAATTTAATTTTCATCGGGCAATGAATTTTGAAAAGTAAAATCTAAAAGTGGAAGAGCATCCAGGTGAAATCATATTTATTTGAAACTAGAATTTTATATACATGAGCTTTCGGCAGTCATTCTGCGATCTTTCTGAAAACCGTAGAATGGCTACTAAAAGCTCGTTTTTATGGATTTCCTCCCTTAGATCGTTTCTAGAATTTTTTAGTAAAATTGTAATTGTTCAAAGAGACAAAATCTTCTGCGTTCGGCATCAAAACTCAGTGTGTGGCTATCTTGCTTTCAGGGCAAAATTAATGTGGAGAAAGCTAGAGAACGGCTACAGCAGGAGAATGTGCAGCTTTCAGCCGATTTAAAACATCTGTCAGAGGGTAAATCAGAGGCTGATCGAAAAATCAAAGTGTATGAAAACCAAATGCAAGAAGCTAACGCTCGCCTTCTTGATGATGAAGCACAGGTAGCAGAGCTGCAGACTTCGAAAGCCAAATTTCAGAAGGAGCTCGAACTCACATTATCAGGGTTGGAAGACATGGAGTCTCGCTTTGATAACTCTGAGAGGCAAAGGCATTCTCTGGAGTCCCAGTTGAATGAAACACAGGTATCGTAGTTGGTTTTAGTTTGCATTAAAAGTTCAGAAAACCATTTAAGTAAAACCAGTAAAACCTTTGAATGCAGCATGGATTTTGGAGTGATCAGGGTGCTACATTTGCTCATTTATGTCCCTGGTTCAAATCTTATAATAAAAATGAATCTTTATTCAGGATACATACTTCACTAAAAGTGATTTACAGAATGGTTCTGATAAGTTATACTAAAAAAAATTAATTAATTAATTAAAAAAAATCACTCTCTCTATATATAGATAGATGCATAAATTAAAATGTAAAGTTAATACATAATCATAAAAGATTTAAATTAAATCAATATCTGCATTACGAATGGCGTTTTTAAATTTGGATATAGAGTTCATTTGTCTAACGCTCATATCTAATACATTCCATTCGTTAGTTGTGAAGTTTATCGAGGTCCAAAGACCCCAGTTTCTTTTAGCTAAAGTCGTACGAACATTGTATCTTGTTCTAGTGTTGTAACTATGAGTATCTTGATTAAAATTTAGTTTGAAACTAAATTTTGAGAAAAAAAGATTTTTAAAACATTTGTATAAGAAAATTAAACGATGTTCAGCTCTTCTCCTACAAAGTAATTTCCATTTAAGTGTTTTCAAAGAATCTGTTGCTGACGTATCATACGGTAAATCTAAGATAACACGAGCTGCTTTGCTGTGTAAAATCTGTAAATGAGACATTACAGTCTTATTGCCCCTATCTCCCCAGATAATGTCTGCATAATCGAAAATTGGTAAAATGTAACAATTAAAAAATAATAATCTAGATTCTAATGGTAAACAAGCTATTATGCGTTTAAGAAGGCCTATTTTCTTGTTAATTTTACTGCTTATATATTCAATATTCACTCTGATCATTGTATGGATTTGTCTTGGGTGATCCTTGAATCAAACCCACCACACTATGTAAATAGCAAACTCGTTTGTCACCTATTAGTTGGGTTTCAAATCTCACTCTGATCACTGTCCGGATTTGTCTGGGTGAGCCCTGAGTCAAACCCACCACACTATGTAATTGCCAACTGGTTTGCCTCCTATCAGTTGGGGTTCAAATCTCACTCTGATCACTGTCTGGATTTGTCTTGGGTGATCCCTTAATCAAACCCACCATACTATGTAAATAGCTAACTAGTTTGCCTCCTATCAGTTGGGTTTCAAATCTCACTCTGTTCACTGTATGGATTTGTCTGGGTAATCCCTGAGTCAAACCCACCACACTATGTAAATAGCCAGCTAGTTTGCCTCCTATCAGTTGGGGCTCAAATCTCACTCTGATCACTGTCTGGATTTGTCTTGGGTGATTCCTGAGTCAAACCCACCACACTATGTAATAGCCAGCTAGTTTGCCTCCTATCAGTTGGGTTTCAAATCTCACTCTGATCAATGTATGGATTTGTCTGAGTGATCCCTGAGTCAAACCCACCACACTATGTTAATAGCCAGCTAGTTTGCCTCCTATCAGTTGGGGCTCAAATCTCACTCTGATCTTTGTATGGATTTGTCTTGGGTGATTCCTGTAAATCACATCAACCACACTATTTAAATAAACAACTGGTTTGCCTCCCACCAGTTTTGGTTTTCAGTTGAAGAGTTTAGTGCAAAAAAAACTTAAGTGTCTTTGTATGAAGAGCTAAATTCTTCCAAGGGTTTTATATAGTAGGGAAAACTTAGGAAGAAACAACAACTTGATCAAAAAAGTCATTTAAATCGTTTTTGACTCGGAGAAATTGGCTTTGCATTTACTCCAAAATGGGAGTATAAGTAATAATATTTATTTATTACCTCCGCCAAGGAGGTTATATTTTTGTCTGGGTTTGTTTGTTTGTTTGTGTGTTTGTTTGCTTGTTTGTTTGTTTGTTTGTTTGTAAGTCAGAAATGGGATATGGATGAACTGAGTAAATATTGAAGGTGATCCGGAAGAAACCCTGAATTTTAAATCACTTTTAATTCTTTTTATGTTGTGCTTATTGATGTTGCATTCACTGGACGGTAGCGCTAGTGTATACGAATGGCTGTGACCCTGGTAGGATAAGACCGGCATACTTGCTAGGATCATTTCTATAGTACGTGCCTCGTCTTTGCTGCGTGGAGATCACAATATGCTTGGCGGAGGCTCTCTGAGTGCTTTCTTAGTTTAAGCATGATCAGATGTATTTTTGATACTGAATTTGTAAGAAATGGGGTTATTAAACGTGGTGTTCAAGTATTATCTAACACAATTGTAAAAGGGCCAATTTGTAACTTTGTTATGCTGATTTGGCCTCAAAAGACAAAAACTTTGCTCCATGCCTCCTAATATTTAGATTTTTATGTATATTGAGGTTATGACTTTGTAGTTTCAAAATAGCACTGTTGTCATTACATAAAAGTTATTATTCATCTGGATAATATTGATAAGAGTTGAATTTTGCCGAAAGCTAACTCGTGAATGTTTGGAAGATCAGAAAACTACTGAACCACGTGATCGTGGAACAGAAGACCAACGACTAGAAGACGATACAGCCAACCACGATGGTCCAAATTAAGACTTTACCAGTTATATTTTGCATTATATATACTTGTAATCAAACTGAGTACATCAGGTCAGTGGTGACCAGTAACGTGTATTGCATAACTAGTCTAAACTCCACCATGTCCTGCTGAAGTAGATGGTTTTAGACGGAACGCCATCAGTTTGTTTATACGTTTAGGGCAAATGTTAATCCTTGTAATGTTCCCAGGATAACCTCCAAGAAGAAACCCGTCTTAAGCTTTCCTTGAGCAATAAACTAAAGGAAAGTGAAGCAGAAGTTAGCCGTTTACAAGAGCAGCTAGATGATGAAGAAGATGCCAAGACCGCTGTGCAGAAACAACTTTCTCAGGTGCAAGTTCAGGTGAGTGTCATGTTCACTTGTACGCTATGGCACGTAATTTTGTACGGAGCAGATTCCGCTAACTTTTTCAGCAGATTCAGTTTTTGCAGTGTTAGACCCGTTTTTCTGTTACATATTCAAAAATACTTGCGAGAGCGAGCGAGAAGTCAAACCTTTAACAATACACACAGTTGCATTTGTTGTAAAATTCTTTTGAATTTAGGAAAATGGTCCATTGGGACCATTGCCTTTTCAATCTTCCGTCTTTTCTCTGCTGGTAGGTTATCACAGATAGTTATTAGGCTTATACTTAATAATATCTATTTTATCTGTTTGTTAATATGTAATGTAAAACTTAAAGCATGGGAAACTGTGAAACTGTAATAGCTTAGAAAATTCCATGAAGTTCTGAAGCTGTATGAGCCCTTACTATTGCGGGGTTTACCTTGGTGTAGGAATCTGTGAAGTTCACGAGTGACGTAGAACAAAGAAAACAATGAAGTCAAAACAATAGATGGAACAAACACAATAGTTACAAAACAAAGAAAAAATTTCACAGGTTCTTACACCGAGGATGAGCCCTGTTACAAGTTATGCTATGTTGTATTGTGTTGTTTTGTAGTGTGTAATGTTGTAGTACATTGTGTTGTAGTGTGTTGGGCTTTATTGTATTGTGGTGTTTTCTAGTACTGTACTGTACTGTACTGTGTTATGTTGTAGTGTATTGCAATGTGGTTCACTGCGGTGTTATATCACTGTGGTGTTGTGTTCTGTTATCTCACTTGTCAATTACAAGTTTGTTCGATTGCTGCACAGCTGCAAGAAGCTAAAAAGATCAGTGATGAGCGAGCGTTGCAATTGGAGGAATCCGAACAGAGCAAGAAGAAGGTTATGCGTGAGATGGAGCAGCTGACGATACGAGTGGAGGAGCTGACAGCAAGCGGTGCTAAATTAGAAAAAACAAGAAAGAGATTACAAAATGAAGTAAGTCTAAAAACAGTACTCTGTGTTGTTTTGGTTACAGTCGAAGCAGATTTTGTTTAAAAACTCAGAATGTCACATTTTATCAAAAGGTGATATCCTCAGCTGATGAAGAGTTAGTGAGAGTTTAGATAAGTTTCATGACTGTTGTAAACATGTATCAGTAAAATTAATTTCTTCCAAGTCTCCAACAAGGCGGTAGTTTTCTTTATTTTATAATCCACTGAAAAAATACTTGTTTATATTTGTGAAGTTAGTGTGAACCTGGTTTCTCAGTTTTTTCCTCTTGTTATAGCAAATTAACAAAATACACTATACAAGTTATGCGTGTTATTTTAGATCATTTGTTTTGGATTTTATGCAATGTTTTATTGGGTGGACGGGATTGGTGCAGATGGTAAGATCTCTGTTTTCCAACCACATTGTCCCCAGTTCAGTTCGACACTTTGCCGAGATTCGAATATTTGTTTGAGCTTCTTTTCCACCTAAGCCAACTCAGCTTTCCATCCTTCCGGGGTAAGTAAAAGAGTACCAGCATCTGCTGGGAGCTAACCTGCGATGGATTAGTGTCCCGTCCAGGGGGAGTAAGAGTCTCATCCATTTAACACTATCAAAGCCAGTGATAGGCACCAGCCCTGTGGGCCACTGGGCTCGTAAAAGGATTCAGCTTTTTAGCTTTAGCTTAGCAGTGTTTTATTTACTGGGTTTTGAAATGGGTGAACGGATTAGGTAGAATGATCCACTTCCCCGTGTAAACTTTAATTGTTAGAATGATTAATCACTTGCAGATCGACGATCTTCAACTGAACCTTGATAAGGAGAGAGCAAATGTGACAGCACTTGAAAAGAAACAGAAGAAGTTTGACCAGGCAAGTCACAGTTCGTGTTAACACCGTATCTGCTAGATTGTTTTAAAGTTAACATCAATAATTTCCTTAAGAAATACAAACTTCATTTCTAAATTGTACTTGTAAAGACAAAGAAAATGAATGGTAATTTAATAAGGGGTTCATTGACAGGTTCAATTATTTATATGAAATCGTTTTTAGCAGGATAAGCGTTAATTATGTACGTTTTGAATATGACCAAAAAAATCTAGGTTTATGAAAGATTTTCTCTCTCCATTAGTTAGTCTCTATGGCATTGGGGAGTGATGAGTTGCGTGACATTTCCACGAATGACCATAATTAATTGATATACTCGTAGCACTCACTTTCTGTTAAAAATAACTAGTTTATAATTAACAATTAGACTACGAGCCCGAGTTTTCTACAAACAAATAGTCAACGAGGCGCAGCCGAGTTGACTATCGCTTGTAGAAAACGAGGGCGAGTAGTCTAATTGTTTTAGTATAAATTTACTATGT
>JAOTRI020120912.1:0-12161 GCA_028564885.2 Zoanthus sanctaehelenae
AAGATGGAAACCGTGTTTACATACTATAATGTAAAACGGTTTTTCAACCAATCAGAACGCGCGTACCATTTAAATTAATTTATAATTACTAGTGAAGTTAAAAAAACATTATGTACCAAACGTCCTGAATTTATACGTGCCAACATATTCTTGCCGCCTGTTCTTGCAATGGCACCCATAAGATTACAGTTTGGTGACTTAAAAATGCTATCTATAAAGCCTGATAACTTAAAATACGCCAAAAGGAACCGTCTGGGGAAACACAGCAGATGTGCAACCGATACAGTTTTACTGAAGGCTTTTAGTTAAAAATGTTTTCATTTTCCGTTGCTGAATCAAAAAGGATATATTGTCTAGTCCCTCCAGGGATATCGATATCGTCTGTTGAATCACTCTTGCAATTCACACAACCAGCTTCCACTACTAGAAGGTACAGGTTACTCCGGGGAATATCACTGACCACAAAACCACTAAAGGATCAAACAGACATTTGTCACTTAACAAAACATCAAAAATAATCAGCAATTAAAACTGGAAAACTAACTATGCAAAGTTGTGGAAATTTTTACCAGACAAGCACAAACTGCTAAACGTTAGACTCGTATGTATTATTATAATATAGCTACGATATAACGCGCTATATCGCTCGACACTTGAAACGTTTTAAGATCACTTGCCTGCGGCTCGTGACTTTACAACGTTCTCGTGTCTCTCCCAAGATCACGCGTGCTCTATTTCACCGATAAAGTCATAGAAAGTTGTGCTCTAATGCTTAAATAATATACTGAAGAATTTTTATTTATTATGAATACTTACACTGAACATTCAGAACATTTTCCTGTAGATTGTAGAAAGAATAATTATTAACCACTCGACATTAAAGCAAAATGTACTACCTTACTTCCAGAACAATAACTGAAAATGTCAACAACTTGTTTCTATTGACAATCAAGTAGCACAATCAACTGTATTCAACTTATTAAAATTATATTATTATGATTGTTATTTACAATAATATTATTAATATTACTATATTATGTATATCTATAAAGTGCATAATCCAAACTTAATCTTCAGTCACAAATGCAGCAATTTTACTTTACATTACTCATACAAAGCATTTAAGAAACAAACTTAATAAAAGCTGACTATGTATGTCGTTACATTTCGGCCTCTTCGGGTTCCATGGAACGAAGCAGATGTTCAAGAGCTCAGGAAAGAAAAGCAACAAGCCAGGTCCAAATCTGCTAAACAAACCCTCAGCAACAAACTATCAGACCTATACGCCAAAAGGTCACTGAACACATCGAGGAAAAGTGCGAAATCGTTGAAACAGCAAACCCAGCAGCAGAATACAAAGTTGCACGGAATGCTGTAAAAGAGATCTCTGGGACTAGGAAACCCAATCCTCCCCAAATTAAAGCAGGGAAGCCGCGGGAAAGGAAAGCGAGATGGGAAGCCCACTTCCAAATGTTACTCAATGTTCAACTTCCAAGTCAGAATTACCACTGACTACACTTTATGGGTGCGAAACATGGATGGTCAACCAGGAGATGCTAAACCGTCTCATGGGCTGCTACACCCGCCTGCTTCGAATAGTGCACAACGTGAACTGGACAACTCACGTTCGAAATTCTTACCTCTATGGCAACGGCTTAATTCCACCGTTAGCCGACACCCGCCAAGAGGGCACTGAAATTCGCGGGCCACGCATTCCGCCTAAAAGAACAGCTTATTTCAGATCTTTTGCTATTTGAACCTAGGCGAACCTCAGCAAAGCTCTCCTACCTTAAAACTCTTTGTTTGCACACCGGCGCAACAAAGGAGGAACTCGCTGGCATCATATAGGACCAGGATGGTTGGAGGACATTGGTAGCGCGCTTGACAAACTAGTTGGTACGATTGATATATATAGTTACTCTTTCACGCTAAATCTTCACTCTCAGCCTCAAATTCAATATGACTTCCTTTACTTAAAACGCAAATATGTCCTTATAAAATTTGTCACTCAACTCACCTTGAAATAAAACATCTTTGTCTTCTGCGTAATAACTTGTTACAATTTTTACACAGCTTTCGTATTTGGTAACGTCAGCACTAGTCGCGCCTGTAATAATAACAGAAACATAATTTACTTCAAAATGCTCCTTGCTCCTACAACCGACAATACAGATAAAACTACTAATTTCTAAAATTCAGTTACTTAATTACGACCAATATAGTAGCTTGATGAACGACACCGCTACGTTGTAGGTTAAATTAGTCAAGATAATAGCTAAACCTCACCAGTATGCCAAGGAATAGAGTAAAATGACAAACCCACTCGTCTTGGAAGCCGCAGTATGAGCCGATGGACACTGATCAGTATATATTTTAAGTTTCATCTAACCGTACCTTAAAACACAAATAGCTGTCGTCCATATTAAAATTTTTACTCTTCGACCACAATCATGAACAATGAAACCTAAATTCTTCATATCCAAAAAGTTTTACAAAGTAACAGTTATGCCAAATGGATGTTGAAAATTGATTAAAAAGACAGATGGATGAATCGCGTGAACTGCAGAAAAAAAGTCTTCAGGTGTCTCAATGGCTCCTGCATTGAAGAGTTTCACCATAAAGGCTGTAGAGACTTTAGCCTTGTACACGAGTTCGTAGACAGGAAAAGGATGAAAAAAATGGAACAGTTTACAATAGGCGTGCAAGTCTCTGAACACTGCTATAGAACTACACATTCTTTTGATCCTATGGAGGCAGACTGAGTATTGACAACAGAGATTATTACTTTCATAAGGCGAATAAGGGAAGATATTCAAATTCTTCTAAAACAGCCTTCTATAAATAGAATCAACAACTTTGGATAAACAGAAGGCTGCCGCCTCTAAGCCAGGGAGCTGATATGGCGATGATAGAGCAACTGACTAGTGTCCATATAGAATCATAACTTAAGGCACCGACTCCACACTAGTTCTTTGTCTCTGTTTGAATTAATGTATTGGTTATTCCCAATTTTAACGAGCAATTTGTTAAAAACGAAAAGGTAAATCAGAAAAAACTGTTCAGCTTTTGTTCACTTACCAGCAACGGAGTCTGCGCTTGAGAACAACCAACTGTGGGGAAAAGTTTTTAAGTTTAGACTGAAATATAGTGTTAAAGTGGAGAGTATGATTTTCTAAACAAACCCTAAAAGCCTGTTTTAGAAGCACTCGAACTATTAAAAATATTAGTTTACTTACATAACACCCAGCAACATATATTATTTTTAAAAGATAACTACAATTACAAGTGATGCTCACCTATGCAGGCTAAAATATAGAAGAGACCTGAGGATTGGAAGAAAATATAAATGTTATGTACATCATAAATAATGACACAAAGTGAGACGCTGTTCTTATATATACTTACCAAGCTGCCTTTGTGGTCCACCATTCAAAGTACGACTTTATAGAGAACAGAGGCTGCAAAAAGAAGAGTTCAGTTTAGAATTCTGTAAACTTATTAACTAAAACATAAAAAATACATCTGCCCACAACTCGTTTTTATACACTTATTTTACAGTTTGAAATACCTGTCGTGTTCTATCACTGTCTAATAAACAAGGCTTAGATAATTACAGTTTAGAACTGTTGTCAACGAAAGGAAAAAGTATTGAACTAACTTTGAGTATAGACGATCCACCACTAACTGGCGATTTCACTTGACACGTTGCTTGCAAATCCTTAAACTGGAATCTGAAAATCAACATTATCAATTCGTAAAGAAGTATAAAGTCGAGTTATGAGTTGAAGTATATAGAATTCGTACATAAAGCGAATTAGAATCATAGAATCCAAAGCATTGTAGATTGTTAAACTGGTTACATTGAAACAACTGAAAAAACATCATAGGAGACAAATATTTGTTGCATAAAAGGAGAAAATTTATCTAGTCTGATAATTTAGACTCCAGCATTTGAACAATTATCGTAACTGGAAAATAAATGTGAACAAACGCGCTCCATAATTTGACACCATAGCGGTTGAAGGTTTAGTAAAAATAAAGATGCTTCATAGTACTACTATAGTTTTAGGCTGCCAACATGAATTACCAAGAAACGCATTTATGTAAAATTGGTATGACAGCACGCTTCAATGGATAAAAAAGTAAGTTCTCACTTGTGATACAAAGAGGTTGGTGTTTTCGTCCCGTTTTTGAAGAGTAGGGAATCCATTATTGGGGTAGATACCTCGCCAAAAAACTTGCCGATGGACTGTAAATGAGAAATGTGATGCTAGCTTTTAGTGTACATTTATAACTAAGCAAATATAACACGGTCTTTAAATAAGACTTCCCTCAGCAAGGAGGTCGAGAAAACTAATTCAAAACACCCTTATACTTTAACTCAAAAGCAGCATCCAGTGTGGTTATAAAAACAATGAAATATATATTAATTAGTTGATTTTCTCACAATTAAAGACTGAAAGTCAATGCTATTCACAAAGAGTTGAAGGACAATCCAAATCAGTCTCCAACCAAACAATATAAGCAGGAAGAGTGGGATCGAAATTCCGCGGGCTTGATTAAACACAAAACCGGAACTGAGATCGAACCAATCACAGAGCGGTTAAATCAGCCAATGAGGAAACCTTTTTAAACTTAAAAGTTAACAAATCACGGAACTAACCACTGAATGAGACAATGTATATAACAAGCCCAATGAGTCAAATAAGAGCATATAATTGAAAAATGTTAAAGTTGGTTCGCTAAACTGATCTTCTTACATACATTCTTGATTTTACTTTTGCTACTATGTTTCTTAATCATCTATATAAAAACATTCTCACTAAAAGAAGGTTAAAATTGTTACTCGCACGTTGTTCACTAAATTAATAGACAAGACAACTTTGAATAGACGGAAGGTAAATCGCTGATTTTAGCAAAGAAGAAAAAAAATTTTTTGAACACAAAAACACGCAGCTCCAAAACCCTCACTCGATTGGTGGCGAATAGTTTCTCCCTTTTACAATAGCAAAAACATTTTACCTGATTGTAAAATCTAAAGAGCATTGTAGGTATAATGATCACTAAATATTGTCACATTTTCTTAATCAAAGTTACAATCTTTGTTATAGACAATAAAGTCACAAGGAAACTGACCTCTTTTGAGTTAGAAGCTACTACAAAGGCGTTCTCATCCAACAAGTAACAGATATATCCTTCCACCTGAATCGACATTAAAATATTACATCAACATAAGCGGTTACTAGTTATGCTGTATCGAGCATCACATTGGTTCCATAATGAGGTGATTATAACCTTCAAGCAAATCTATGCTGGAAATGCAAGCAGCAACTTTAGAATACCCTGACAATGAAAGTCTTTCATACAAATGTAATCTTTGAACTTCAGAAATCCAATGGTGTGATCGCAAAAGATACTACTGTAACTGCTTCTTAGACAACAGAAAGATTGGGCTTCAAATATGAATTTAAAATCAACAAGAAAAGAGTTGGTCGGGTAAAATATCAACCGTTAACAATCTATATATACATAGGATACTATTACAACAGTTTTATTAGCCTGAAGGGTTTTTAAAGTTACTGATAACTTTCACAAAAAATACAAAAGGTAGCTACGAATAAATACTTTTATTGACTGGAATAGTTTGGAAAAAACTAGCAACAGAGTAACATATATTGTATAACGCAAGTTTAAGCAAGGTTATGATCACTACTTAAACCAGTGCAAAGAGCTCGCGTTACAAACTTTATACATTTAGTTTAGTCATGAAGCATCGTTGAAGTATTAGTATAGTATCAAGACAAGATTAAAAATCAGTTGCTGTTAATTTTGGTTTTACAAAGTTTTTGAAATGTCATAACAAAAAGGGCAATAACATGTGTTTAACAATAACAATAACAATAACAAAGCGTTTAGTTAACATAATTTAAAAAGAAAAGCAGGAAGTTACAGACATCGACGATTCAAACACATTGCTTTAAATTATAGAAGCACAATGTTGTAGACATACCCTCCCTGGTGGAGTTTTATAACTATTGAGAGTGTAAAGGAGAATGAAGAAAGACACAAGCTGGCGAAATATCATCTGTTTTTATTTTGTCTGTTTAGATTTACACTTCAACCGCCACAGACACAGCGTACTGCCTACCATAAAGTAACAGTTGATTGAAGTGAAATCATATTTTCACTACTCCGAGCCGCGTATCATCATATAAACAAAAAAGCACTTACAGAGTTCTTTCCTTTTCTGTTACAGTTCACGTCTTGACTACAGAAACGACTCGTGCACTGTCAACAGATCAAAGAAAGTGAAGAAATACAAGACACAAAAACAAACACAAAGTAATAGAAAGAAGAAGGAAATAAAAATACGTCAAACGTGATGTTATTCGATACTGCCAATATAAATGCAACAATTTATTCTTTTAAGCATATCTGCAGTAAACAGAAAAAAAGAGTTAGGAAGCTCTGTCACGGTTACGTTTAGATTTTATTTCAACAGTATACTAGTATTTTCATTTTAGACTTGATCTTTAGTTTTTAAAATGATAAGTTTAGTTTTTATTAAATTAATAAAATTTAGGTATGGAATACAAAACATTTAATACATGGATGATCTTGCGAGACCTTTATTACAGTGTATACTTCAAACAACGAACCTGCACAGTAGCATTCACAAACTTCTTTACAAAACTGTCCATATCCATTTCGTATCCAACAACTGCTCGTAAAAAATGGTCAATTAATAACAAGGAAATCAAAGATAAAGTTTTAAACACAAAATTTCAAAATACTCACATGAAAACACGTATCAATCAGAAAATATAAATTTTATACAGCTGCAACTGGATTTAATGGTCATGCAAGATATATCAACAAAAAGACATTTATCCTTAGGTGCAAGCAAGCAAAGCTGAAGCCTTAATAAGCCAAACACGGCTGGTGGAGCCGGTTCGTATAGACAGTTTATGTAGTGTGATGTGGATAACACCCCGTGCATAGCACTCATTAATCAAAGAAGGTTATTTCACAGCAGAAATTTACCTACCCTGGACGGATGAACAACTAAGTTAGCTTAGAATTAAGGCCACACATTCAAATATTCGAATCGGTTGTAAAGCCGGGGATCCTGTGGCTAGAAGGTATATCTATATACCAATTGCACCAGCCAAGTCCACCCTACTTCTTAAAACGTTTCAAGACTATTCAGCAACAGGACAATATTCATACCTGCAGCTGGGAATCCTGAATCAGCAGAAACTTGCTGATAGGCAAAGAAAGTATCCACTTCAGCTTGGTTGCCTATTTACAAAATAAAAGATCGAAAATCCAACTAAAACTCAGACAAATGCTTGCATTTTAAAAGCCAAGTAAATGATATGTTAACAGCTAGGCTAGGCATCTTACAATGATTTATTTTTTACTCTTCCGTAACATAAAAGGTGTGAAATCCTAACACTTGGTTGAGAAACAAGAAATGACTTTATAGAAGCTAAAGTTAAAAATACAGTAAACAAGATAATTTAAGGTACAGAGTAAAGTAAACGGGTGGGATAATAATTCATTAAATTAAAATGAAATCACGGGCCAATAATAAAAAAAAAGATGTCACAAACACCAGCCATCTGTACACCATGATCCAGCCCTGACTAACCTTTCCTAAACGACGCAGTATATAAGACACTGTTATTTGACGGGTCACTAACTGCACGAGCAAAGTCCGACATATTAGGAAACGTAGCATTCAGTAAAACACTGCAAGAAAGTATAACGGTTTAATTTCATGGCATATAATTCCAATAATATTGACTAAAAACGAACAGAAACCCGAGCATTGGATTAACTAGTATATTTAAAAAGCGGAAAACAACACATTTCGGATTTGGTAGAAGGAATACATAAATGATACTGATTCCAAGCCTTAGTTATTAGACTGGTCACGGAATATCAGTACGGAATGCTCTTACGTACTTCAATACATTAAATCAAGGTTTCTGTGAGCTGGGTAATGTAAACATGAATTCCACACATCTTCCGTGGCTTTTGATGAAGACAGCCAGACGACGAGAAAACAGTATAATTATCAAAACGGTTTTTAGCAAGGCATTTCTGCTTTTAAAACATCCTAAATAGTTGGCTGTATTGAGTAAGAGGTAAAAATAGTTAGTTATGTGCACACACTAACGTCTAACTAGAATACCTAACACTGCTATAGACACTAAACAACTCCAAAACACTCGGCTATATCTAATTACTAAAATCATTATAGTATCAATTTATCTCAAGTATTTTAAATGTAAATTCCTCTGGGTTATATGTAAAAGTGTGAATAAATTTCTGACAAATCTAAACATGCAGCTAGTTATCAAAGTGTAAGAGATAGAAACATGCCTGTCTCCCGACACTTTACTTAATCCAAAATGGGTGCGAATAAACACTGATTTGATCTTCTCCCTGCAAAAAGAATTACATAACAGGTTACATTCCTTTTCTACTTCCTAGTCGTATTATACTCAAAAGATTGCATTGACGTTACTCTTATTATTCCTTCACTAAACGATGATTTCTCTTGTTCACTTACCATTCAAAATTGACGAATGAAGATTAGTTGTGGAAAATAATTTAGACAGCCAAATAATCCCTACAAGTTCTTATTTTTCATGCAAGTCAGTTTAAAGGAAATATTAATAATATATAAATTATCTATTTCCAAACCATAGCCACAGAACTGTGTTTCTTTTCAGGGAACTTCACTACAACAACTAACAATTATGTTGTAGTCGATACCATGTATAATGTTGTTGTTGTTGTTACCTGTCATAAATAACCTTCATTTTGTTCCAGTACGCATCAAGTGCTGCTGTGGCGTTTGTGTCAACCCAGAGACCTTGAAGCATGTCGTTGTTACCTATAACAAACGACAGAGGAGAAAAATACGTAACTTAAATGCAGATAAACAATTTCGCAAGTAGGTGAATATTTTGAAAAGGAAGACTTTAGTCAATACTTACAGTTCCCAGGCGACATCTCTAGCTGCTGCTTCAACTCTTTCAATGGTTCCTTTGCACTAACTATACTATCGCAATATGGCCTGAAACAACAATAATGTTGATAAAAATATTTCTATTACACTAATATCACTAAAATAGAAAATTAAACTTTTACAATAAATCCAACAACAAAACAAGGCAAGTACAACAAAATGTGTTTGAAGTGTAAAATAGGAAAACTAAACCACTTTAGCAAGTCTTGATAAACCACAACAGAAAGCTATTCTTTGAACTAGCAACCTGGCATTATCAGATATCCATCAATATTCAGTTACGTTTGTTATCGAAAAGAGAAAAGAAAAAAAACGTCTTAACTTTTTTACTGCAAAAGCTAATGTAAAGAATTGTAAAGTTTTACAAATAGATAAATTTAATTCACTCCGACGAAGGATTCCAGTCTGAAAGTCAGTCAAAATATATATTTTCTTACTTTGGTGTAAAAGTGTTCTATTTGCAAAAGTGTTCCTGTAGAACCACCGACGCAGAATTCCATTTATGAAGAAATTACGTTTTATTGCACAAGCTATTAACATAAAACTTGGAATTCGGTGTGTCGATGTTTTTCTAAATATGTCAAGCATTGATATGAAATGGATTTCGTTTTATGTTAACCATTGCGACTCATACCATTTCTCGATTGTTTCACTTGATCCAGCATCATTTAACCACTTTATTAAATCATTAACTAGAAAGCAAAACAAATATCAAGACAATTACAAAAGCGTTTCTGAACACAGTGATGGCGGTATGGTTCTTGGAATAAAGCGATTGAAAACAACTTTAATTATTATGCCGACCATAAATCGATCATTCTAATCAAACTTAACATGCAAATATCCTTCTCGGATTAACCCAGGATTTTCAAACTAGCTGACGCACGACTCCGATTACTTGGCCCTGTATTTTTGTTATTTCATAGTAGGAGTTGATGTAGTGGAGTGAAAACAGCAAACTTCCTGCTACTTCTAATTTCCAACTTGCTACATTTTTATAAATTAAAAACACAGACATTCTCTCCCCATTCCTACCCTACAAAGAGTAAACTAGTGAACCTAATACCGAGACCACATTAAAGGCCTTTCAATTATTAATAGAGAGACAAACTACCAATTCGTAATAAACTAGCACATGCAAAACCTCACTCCCTCGCCCTAGCGTATACTTAATTGCAGAACAAGCATAGGTAAAACAATGACAAAACACAACTTTTATGACGATTAAGCATACATACTAATATGGAAAGAAATATACATACTAATATCTTCTTTAGTTCCGTTTGAGTACTTAAACCCAATACGAGGAGTAGCTATGGCAAAACTGTTGAGAAAGCACAATATTGATCTGAACCATTACAAGCACATGAATTCAATTTGTGGATACTTAATGCAGAAATTAAGGACAAACAGATTCTTGTGTTTTAAAAACATACGGAACAAGCTAATGTACTAATAACTAACTAGAAGCCGATATTCTAGGAATTAGCCAAGCAGTCAAGCATGAAAAAGACCTTAAGTCTCCTAAAAACGTACTTTACAGACAGCGAAATCCTACTAGCATTACGATTTCAATAATTAAGACAAGCGAAATACTACTAGCATTACGATTTCAATAATTAAGACAAGCGTGATCCTACTAGCATTACGATTTCAATAATTAAGACAAGCGAAATACTACTAGCATTACGATTTCAATAATTAAGACCAGCGAGATCCTAATAGCATTACGATTTCATTTAATAGATGACGACTAACGAAACTATTTTTATTTGTTATTCATGATCTTAAAAAACCATTTAATAAAACAGCGTTATCATTCTAAACTTCAAAACACTATACTTTTCTTGGTAACCCACCCAAAAGGAGTGTTGTCAATTCCCGAGTAGTAGTAATTCATTTGTCGCTTGGCAACTCGCAACTAGAAAGAAATATAACAAATGAAGTAAATTAAAACATAAAACAAAAACTAAATAAAAAAGTAAGAATCTCAAGATTGAACCACACAGCCCTTGTTATCAGCAAGGTGTGCTATCTATTACTAATTTTTCCAAACCAGCAACATCCCAATATCGCTTTTACTATCACTAGGAGGTTAGACGGTTGTTTATTAAGTTTACCTCAAGGATCACACACATGACCACAAATCCATGGCGCCTGATGTTAAAGAGTATATGACATGGATATTTTTTGGAAGTACTTTTAATTATAAGCTGAAATTATTTCTGCCAGAAATCGTTTCTCGTTGTTTTATTGCGCGTTAAAAGTGCTGATTTTTGCCTAAAACGTGTCCACACTCGCACTAGCACGAGGCAACGGTGAGCAATAGACAGGCAAACGTCTAGAAGACTAGAAAGAGTCAGCATTCGATGTCCGAGTTTGATTAAAGGGCTTGAATGACTTCTATTTTCAGTTGATACAACATCATCCTTTGCTTGGCAATGAAAAAAAAATTAGAATCCGGATCAAAATTTTAAAAATTAGCTACCAGGTTTTTTGGAATACTACCATTGTTATGTTCAACAAATGTTCATCAACTAAGTCGCTAAAGGTAATGGAGCAGAAGAGTAACCATTCTCGCCTCTGCAACGATGCAAGTGCGAAATCTTCACTGATTTGAAAGCCTGATCCTTTATCTTGAGTGAAGTGGTATGAGTTCTTCGATGTTTCTCCTCCATGTGTACCAATGCTAGAAATTCGCCAAAAATTAAAATACCGTAATTTCTGTAATTAGCCCCCCTTCTATCTTAAGCCCCCCTCTCTAATAAGCCTCCCTGTTTTGAAGCCAAGGAAAAATAAGCTCCCGTTCTTAATTTAGCGCCCCATCCCCCCCCCTAGCCGCTAATCAATACTACAGGATTTCAAAAGTATATTATTATATTAATGGTCGTTACTGCACTGTCATTAAGCCTCTATATTTTAGTTTTTCGGCTTTTTTTTAGTTCATTCTATAAAAGACAAATCAACGCCTTTCCATTGGACGTCGCTTTGAAGCGTCCTGGGACCACATGTTCATCTTCTAAATACCTTGGACCAGTTGGAGTAAACTACAAGCAGCATCCACCGCAGGCCAAATATTTGCACAATACAAACAATAGTTCAATGGGCACATGTCCAA
>JAOTRI020120923.1:0-22692 GCA_028564885.2 Zoanthus sanctaehelenae
GAAGTACACCTAGTTCCATTAACCTTGAAGTACTTCTAGTTCCATTAACCTTGAAGTACTTCTTGTTCCATTAACCTGAGTACTTCTAGTTCTATTAACCTTGAAGTACTTCTAGTTCCATTAACCTTGAAGTACTTGTAGTTCCATTAACCTTGAAGTACTTCTAGTTCCATTAACCTTGAAGTACACCTAGTTCCATTAACCTTGAAGTACTTCTAGTTCCATTAACCTTGAAGTACTTCTTGTTCCATTAACCTTGAAGTACTTCTAGTTCCATTAACCTTGAATTACACCTAGTTCCATTAACCTTGAAGTACTTCTAGTTCCATTAACCTTGAAGTACTTCTTGTTCCATTAACCGTGAAGTACTTCTAGTTCCATTAACCTTGAAGTACACCTAGTTCCATTAACCTTGAAGTACACCTAGTTTCATTAATCTTTACGTACATCTAGTTCCATTAACCTTGAAGTACTTTTAGTTCCATTAACCTTGAAGTACACCTAGTTCCATTAACCTTGAAGTACACCTAGTTCCATTAACCTTGAAGTACACCTAGTTTCATTAATCTTTAAGTACACCTAGTACCAATTACCATACTTTTTAAGTAGTATCCTAAGTGAAACAAATGTTTTTAGAGCAAGGGAACATCCTTTACTTTTTAGATGCATTTTCAAGATACTTGCGATGTATTTTTTTCACCAGGACATGCTGGCACTTCAAGTAATATCGTTGTTTAAAAATATTTTTGAGCAAGTTGGTCTTGACTTGTACCTGAAACCTTATCGAGTTGTAGCGACATCACCAGGGGTATGTTCTGCACCTTTATGAGACGAATCTGTATGTATTACGTTGTTATATTACATTGTAGCGACATCACCAGGGGTATGTTCTGCACCTTTATGAGACGAATCTGTATGTATTACATTGTTATATTACATTGTAGCGACATCACCAGGGGTATGTTCTCCACGAGACGAATCTGTATGTATTACATTGTTATATTCCGAAAAAATAATCCAAGTTATTTATGAGATGAATTTAATATGTTTAGAGCTGAAACAGCACTTGTCTTTGTTATTATAGATTTTGATTTCATACTTTTTTAAAAAGAAATACATATGCTGCAACTTCTATTGCAAGTTTTAAATTGGTATTGGTCATAGTGCTGGATTATTCATTAATGTAGAACGACATACAACCTTTGTTTACTGTTCGAAATTCGTTTGAAATATTGTTTAATATAGATCACATGATTTCTAATTGCGTGTCAACCCCGCCATAACTGTATTCTAATTTCAGTAACTTATAAATTATTCAAAGTAGAATAGCAAGAAAACGAAAACTTAAGAGATTATAGATAGTTTAATCTCAAAAATCACAAAGCTATAGACGATTAGTCCAACCGTAAATCTGTTTTTGAAGAAAAGTTTTTACATTGATAAAAATAACGTAATATGATAAATAGAACATGAAATAAAAGCCTCTGATTTGCTTGGTGGTTTTTTTCTCGCCTAATGTATTTTGCAGTTTTTCTTGTATCACATTTTATGAACCTCTATATTTTAAACTTCATTCATGTTTATCATTTTTATTTGAAATTTTCCATTGCAATTCAATTCTTATTTGTTCAATCTTCTGTTCTTATGTGATATACCATAATGCTTGCATTACGACTTTCCTACCGCTGCAAAGCGCTGCTCTGGTTTCACAGTTGTTACGATTCTTTAAATAGTTGAATCCCTTGGAATATTCTCGTTTGCAGTAATTGGACTATTCTGCCCTCATTGTTACAAAAACCGTTCATATGAACGTCACTTTCATAGCGTTACAAACTCTATCCAAGTTGTTTGTTTCGTTCAGTAAATGTAGTTTATGTTTACTCTCAGGAAACGGTTTATCCTGCTTCCTGTGGTCTATTTAACTATGTATCTATCATTTTTTATTTGATCTGTAGTGTGGGGTAATCGAGTGCGTTCCAGATTCAAAGTCACGTGACCAGCTAGGTCGACAAACCGAGGTGGACTTGTACGAGTATTACCAGAAAACATATGGAGATGAAAGTACCCAGGCATTTCAGCAGGTTAAGAAGCTGCTCGTAAACTAGTTTCGCATTTGACTTGAAGAACAATGAAAACAAAAAGTTTCCTCTTTAATCGTTTGCTAAAAGATGAAGTCGTGAAATTATTTTTGCAGCTGAGATTTTCACAAGTTTTGAGTTACATCTCTGATCGAATTATCGGACAATAATATGTATCAGAGCATCAAGGACGTTATCGTCAAAGTAGATAAAGTTCTTTATACAAAACCCATAACAAGTCAAACATTGGTTTTGATTTTCTAGAAGATGCTTTTACACATTTTTCATTTCACTAATGTTATTAGGGATGATACAAATAAATTCTATTTTAGAGCTCTCTTTTTGTTATTAAATGTGCATACTATTAGACTGAGATAAACCATAACAAGCTTATTTGAACATTTACCATAGCCCGTGCTCACATTAACCAGGATAAGCCTTCTATTTTTGCTCTGTAATTTATGTTCTTCACTCTCAAAATTTAGAAAACTCTTTTTATTGTCTAATATACTCTGATAATACATTGGGTTTTAACAAATCAGAACACGGGTAGGGTCTACTGATATTATTTCAATATAATAAATCCAGATCGTTCTCTTCAGGCTCGTGCTAACTTCATCAAAAGCATGGCTGCATATTCCGTGGTAAGCTTCTTATTACAGATTAAGGACCGGCATAACGGGAACCTCATGCTCAACAGAGCGGGCAATATCATTCATATAGGTAGGTAATACTACGTGGTACTTCTGAAATATATGATTCGTCCCAATATAACGCAAGCTCTTATTTGAGATTGTACTACGTGATTAGATATTCGTTACCTACGTAGGATGCCATTATATTAGTGTATCATTACGTAAGATGTCGTTGTAAGAATAAGATGTCATTAGGTAAGTGTGCGAGGAAACTAAGGCTTTTTTTAACGGCATTGTAGTTATGTCTGTTCATATATATATTTACACGAGTCACGACATCTCTCTTTTACATCTCCGATCCAGCAGCACGTGACCTTACTATCCCTTGCTATTCGGCTCAACATCATCCAGTACGGGCTCGTGTTTTTTAATCATTCTCTCAAAGTCTTCACTTAATCCTCCTGGGAAACTTCTTTTCCCAGAAAATTTACGGGCACTTTTTTTATTTCCCGCAGTCTTGTCGATTCGTTTCTTAAGTCATGATAAAAGCTTCACGTTTTCTCTTTCTTTGTCGTACACCTTTCCATCGGATGGATGGCCTCCTTAAGTTCATGAACCTTTTGTTGTTCGAAGTTATTTTAGAAAAAGATATTATTTTTTGCATTTTGTCAGATTTTGGTTTTATGTTTGAATCATCACCTGGAGGAAATTTGGGATTTGAGCCGGACATGAAACTGTCTCATGAGATGGTTATGATAATGGGAGGAGTCAATGGAATGGATTCTCCATCTTTCAGGTACGTTAACCACTTTAGAAGACCTATACTAGTTTTATGTTGTATTATTTGAAAAGCATTTTTGAAATACTCGAGGTGAAGTTTGGTCGTCTCGCCAACTTTCTTTTAATTATATGTTATAGTTTACTGAAGGGGTTGGTAAGCGTGTATCAGCCTTACCGTGCAGCTAACCTGCGACAGGTTGGCGTCCCAATTAGGAGGGATGGGGGAAGGTCAAAAGTTCTCATCCGCTTAACACTACAGGTACTGGAGATAAGCGCCAGTTCCATTGATTCGTGCAAAATCCGAAATGAATGGTTGGTTACGTTAGTTGGAAACGTCTCAAAAGAGCTTAGTATTACTCTTGTATAATACCTTGGCTTCAAACTGGTTAGATATAAAGTTATTTTTTATATTATATATCAATTTCTGTTTTGCCTTCCTTTGAACAAATTTAGAGACAAGTCGTTTATGATAGTTTCATAAGTAAACAAACTAAATCTAAAGGTTTTTTTAATTACCTATTTGTAATTCGTAAAATTTGTTATCCTTGATATGCTTTTGCTCCATTATATGACATCACTTACTCTATCGATAATGTAACATTTTTATCTTCCTCTCCGAAGCCTTTGACATGGAATGATAATTAGGTCGGTACATCAACTTTAATTGAATATTTTTCCTAAATGTCAGTTTTTTTCCCTTCTCAGTTTTCTTGTCTGTGCGTTTCTCTTTGTTCTATAGAGAATTTTCAGTTTTCAATCCAAAGTGCTATCAAAGTAAAAAATCCAAATATACAATATCGCAGCCCGAAAAAGTTTCCCTCAGCTGAATAACGTATTGTTGTTCCTGCTGTTATATTATCGAAAAAGCCATGTAATTTTTTGTTGTTGTGTTGTAACGTTATATATTCAAGGAATTGTTTTTGATTGGTTTTCATAACAATCATTCGTTTTGTTTTTCAGGTGGTTTATGGATTTGTGTGTGAGAGCTTACCTCGCAGTAAGGTTTGTCTGTTAGAGTTTTGTCTACTAATGGGAACAATTGTTGTTAAAAACCCTTTTTCTTATTTTTTTGATGGTATTCCAACTATTCTTTTAATTTTTTTCAGACCCTTTCAAGAGTCCATTGTATCGTTAGTTGCTCTTATGTTGGACACAGGGCTACCGTGTTTCAGAGGTGAAACCTTGAAGAGATTAAGGTAATGTATATTTAACTCTCTCTCTTTAGCTTAAGCAACAGACGTTCTTATTGTCCAACCGGAACTAAACTGTCAACAGATGTGGCGTTCAGCTAGCTGTTTTTTGCCTCCGTGTTATTCTGTTAGTACTGTGAAGATATTTCATCAAAGTTAAATCTTCAAGCACTAAAAACATGACAATAAATCTTTTTATAAAGTAAATAATCAACATTGACTTTTGCTCCAGATTCTTTCTGTACGCGCAACCAGTTTTACACTCATTTTGTTTATTATTGAGCTCTTCAAAGTTTGTTTTCGCGCCTTTTTACTTTGCTTCAGCGTCCGTCGTGGTGGCGCCCGCTCTACTTAAGTTAAAAATGACGCCAAAACCCCGTTCTCGACCCAGTCTACTCTCGAAGAATTAACCTCCGTCGTAAACAAATACTACGGTACTTAAAATGTAAATTCTACTCCTGTAAAAAAGAGAATACTTACTGACGTTACGGAGTACTCCGACGAAGGACTAACGTCCGAAACGTCAGTAAGTATTCTCTTTTTTATGGTGTAGAATTTACATTTTTATTACTAAATTGTTTCTTTAGAAATACCGACGTAGCTCAAACTAGTTTACCGCTAGTTATTTTTCTATTTCGGTACTTAAGCTCTCTATTAAGATAGTGTCCTCCCCTCTCAGTTCTTCTTGAACCCCTACTCTACCCTCCCTCTATTCTCTAGTCTATTCATTTTGCCCATCTTCTTTTCAAATTTTATTTTTAGTTAGTTGAATAGTTTGTTGGACAATGTCATTTCGGAGTATCCTCAAAAAATATTATCAAAGTTAGTTAAAATTTTATTTTAAGGTTGTGCAAGAGTGAATTTGAAAAACACAACAAGTTACAAAACAGCATTTAACTTTCCTTTAAAGCATTCTGATCCTGTTATAACACATCTTCCACTCCCTGCAGACGCGGCCTAGCAATGTAAGGCGCTTCTCTTCTAATAGTACATGTTTGAAGTGGAGTGAACTCTATTATAATTCTAATTTTTGAAAAATTGACATTTTTTCTTGCTTAGAGCCCGCTTTAGTCCAGCTCAGACGGAAAGAGAGGCTGCCAACTACATGTTGAAAGTAATCCGAGACTCTTATCTTAATTACAGGTAAATCAGAATTAAGGTTACCTTGTTTTAAATGACCAAAGGTAGACGAGTAATTTGTTTATATATTGTAGTTACTGACGTATGGACATTAAACTGAATCGTAGGAAAAATTTCTAACTTTCTCATAAAAATGGCTAATACACCCCTGAAGCCTGGAACAAGCTTACAAGTCTAAAATAGTTTTGTTCGCTATTAGAATTATTATCACAAATTTGATGGAAACGCGTGTCTTTCTTATATAAAAATGCTTTGACTTAGTCGATCAAAAATTTGATTATGTTAACCCATGAATTTAATGAAATTAATTGATCGGTGTTTTATATGTAAATATGTAAGTTCTAAAACGTTTTCGACCGAGTGGTCATCTTCAGTAATTACTAACTGTACAGCCAAATAGATGGCTGCGAAATAGGCAATCCTTTATCACCAGTTTTAGCTAATATTTTCATGATTAAGTTGGAAACAGATGAAGTTTGTCCGTATACAATCCATTATTTTACGACAGATATGTGGATGAGTGTTTCTCCAAGAAAGTAAAGGGTGAACCTGACCTATTGTTTTAACATCTCAATAGTTGCCACCCAAACATCATTTTTACAGCAGAAGAAAATCCTGATCACTTCCTGGACACCAAGTTCAAATATAACAATCAGACTTTTCATCCGCTCTGTCTACAGAAAGCCCTAACTCATTGGTCTTCTAAAGTTCCAACCAGCTGGAAGAGGAACAGCATTCTCGAAGCTCTTTACAGAGCTAAAAGAATTTCAACCGATCTCAAATCTGAGATTGGACAAATTACAAAAATCTACCTCAAAACAGGCTACCCTAAACGTTTCATCCAGAGTACCGTCAACAACCTCAACAACAATGTAGAAAACATTAACGAGAAGCTAATACCGGAGTCCATGTTTGAAGGAAGGAAAAAGTGTTCATCAAACTACCATATTGTCCAGAAAACGAGAAACTTGCTAAACGTTTTTTAAACAAATTATACACTTATACGGGCGAAAAATTCATTTTCATAATTTTATAGCAAACGTGAAAAATTAGGAGTTTGTTTAATCGAATGTAGTTTACTGCGTTGAATGCTTATGCGGTGAAACATATATTGGTGAAACTAAGCGTATTTACTAATTTCATCATACGGAAACGAGAAAATGAAAATGTTAAACACAATTCAGAGCCGGCTGGACACCTCGCCACATAACCTAAACACACATATAAATGGAAAATGATTCAGTCCAGTGAATCAAATACCTTAACTGAAGGAAAATGATAGAAGGCTTATTCATTGCACGAAACAAACCTTCGTTGAATCAACAGTACATTCTTACGCTGCAAAACTCTTTCCCTCGGGAGTTACTTCAAATTAATACCAGCAAACGCATGCTAATTTCTAGTAATTACTGAAGATTACCACACGGTCGAAAACGTTTTAGAATTCAAATATTTTTAAACTTTTATAGCCAAATTTTAGCATTAATTTTAAAGCAAATATTATGACATCAAAGGAATTCATTGATAATTTAATTTGCACATCCTTTTTTGACCGATTAGTAGGTTTATACTGAATCAATCAGACTTCTTGGTCTCATGGACTACGAGTTTGAATAGCTTTTTCTACTTACATTTCTTTTTTGACCGATTAGTAGCTTTATACTAAAACAATCAGACTTCTTGGCCTCACTGACTTGCAGTCCATTCGCGTCCTGGACGTTTTAATGTTTAAAATTAGTAACTACTAACGGTCTAACACACATCCTGCATTCTGATTGGCTACTCTACTAGAGGTCTATCTGTGATAGCCAATTAGTAGAGAGAAGAATGTGTATCAAAATAGTAATGAGCCTCGTTAAGGTTTATACTAAAACAATCAGACCTCTTGCCCTCATTGACTCGTAGTCTATTCATTCTCAAGGTCTAATTGTTAAATATAGTAGTTTTGTAAGAACGCACTCGAATAATAATGATAATAATAATAGTAATAATAGTAATTAATCTCGAGTTGTATTGAACGAAATAACACTTTCTTTACAGGACAAAGGTGTATGACTTGATCCAACTTGCCCAGAATCAGATACCGTGTTGAGCTCGGCAGAATACTTAATCATGGTATTTTTGTCTCGCACTAACATAATGCAGTAACATATACGTTGGTTTTGCCGCTGTAGTTAAGTGCTTTGGTTGAGAAAGTTGTAGGAATTAGATCACGCATCTGTCCAAAACTGTGTTAAACAAAAATAGATTTATTTACACTGATTTTGCGATTTCAAGAAATATATTTTCTTGCAAGATTTCGACTTTTAAATTCTTTTACATATAATTTTGGATAGTAAGTTAATTAATGATCATAATTATACCTCATTTGTTATAACTTACAGAGTACTCACAAAAAAAATGTTTTTTTCATGAAAAATCTACAGGAATCAATAGTATTAGTTTAGACACTTGGTCTTCAACTGAAATTGTTAAATATTACATAAAAAGCAGCTTTACACCATATTGAAAATAGTATTTGAACTTGCGTTTTATCGGAGTTTGGAATGAGCATAGTGATTCACTCAGAAGGAGAAATGCATAGTGCAGAGATAATCGGAAATATCAGTTCAAAACTCAATTATGTATTTGTAAAATTATTTCTGTAAAAACACTGACTCAGCATTTTATTTATGAGAATAAATATAAAGGTTAGCTGTATATAATCGTGTTAGTGAGACGGATATACATAATTTATAACATGAGACGGCAACAGAAGCTAAATCTAAAATGAGAGCTGCTGCTAAAATGGAGAAAAGAGAAAGATTCATTTTTGTTAATTAAATAAAGTAAAAAACGAATTTTGATAATCGTAATTATTTGTCACAATAAGTTGCGTTTTAAGTTTTCGTTTGAAAAAACATGAATATTAATAGAGATTTTGTAAAAGTATTAAGGACAAAAATCAACGCAATTAACCAACGTTTTGAAGTTATCCTGAGTTATTTTCAAGGATTTTATTCAAGTTAAATTTTTTACCATAAAAGGTACAATAGAACAATAGAAATGTTACAGGGCGTAAATTGTGAAAATAAAACAATTAAACAAACACTTTAAAGACTAGTTCTTTACTATCGAGTACTTTGAAAGCAATTTGCTTGATCTTTGGTTGTTAAAAATCATTCTGTAGTAAATTGTAATTGCGACTTTCTGCCTGAAAAATGCTACAAATAGTCCACAGACATAAATTATCTTTCACCTTATAAATTGACATACATATGTCCAGTTGCGAGTTCCCGATATCGCTTCATGTAAACGAAGTGACATTAATTATTCCTAAATTCCACAAGAACCTACTAAAGATGAAACTATCACAATACGCAGATTTGCAAACACTCCATAAAATAGAATATTTAGAATATTTCACTCGAAATCGAGGCTAAGCCTGAGTGGCACGCGCCGTCGTTGTTTATATCTAGCGGTATTCGGAATTTTGTATGCGTGGACTATAGCGACACGGTGAACGATACACGTAGCGAAATACGGGCTTATAGACGAGTTCACGCTTGTAGTTTCATCATGGGAATCAGGATATGGATTACAG
Source organism: Zoanthus sanctaehelenae (assembly GCA_028564885.2). Classification (NCBI taxonomy): domain Eukaryota; kingdom Metazoa; phylum Cnidaria; class Anthozoa; order Zoantharia; family Zoanthidae; genus Zoanthus; species Zoanthus sanctaehelenae. The sequence goes on from JAOTRI020120923.1 coordinate 9,407, forward strand.
AGAGTCGAGTGGCGCAGCAAATTTTGATTGGGGGGAAGCAAGATTTTAGGCACCAATGGCGTCCATCAGCGAGCGCCGCAGGCACGAGAAAGCTAATTGGCTCCGGGAGCATGCTCCCCCGGGAAATTTTGAATTTTTAACACCTCTGAGACGCTTTTTCCTGCACATTCTTTGCCGATATTTGTTCATTTTGGTACAAGGATCACATTCGTAAATAATTAAGGGCTTCAACATGATTTATTCCCGTCGTGCCGCCGCCACTGTTCTAGTCACATTCTAATTATTGGCCTAATTGGCCGCAAATTACCTGAGAAATTATGGGATTTAGTGAAAAATCTATTGTTTTCGAGCGAGTCAGTTCCACACAATCGCTCTCGCAAACAATACATTTGCAAAGAAATTAAGACGGTTTTCGTGTAATTTTTATAGGTAAGAGTTCAATTTGAAATTTATTTGCAAAAAGCTGAAACTGCACGATCCGCTTCTATAGGCTACAAGCGTGAACTCGTCAATTTGTAAACGAAACACAAACTTTTGATATTAACATTTTAATATGCAATCTGAGTTTGCTGCTTTGCTAGATGCCAAATGACACTAAGGTGGGGTCAAAGGAGCATGAGAGTCCAAAGATGAGAGTTGAATAAGAGTTTTGCCTCAACTCTCATCCACTCTCACTTGACGTCTCATCGCCTACGCAAGAGTTCGCGAGAGAGATTGCATGACACACTTTCCAAGCTGTTAAATGAAAATGGTATCCAGTTCGCCTCCGTTTTGTGCTATTAGAAGAGCATCGTATTAAGACGATAAAGTAGCTTGGCCCAAGCGTGGGAAAACAAGGCTGTGGATAAAATGTAGCTCGGAGAAAGGAATGGAGAAATGGCTTTACAATGTAATCGACGAGTTGCGAGTTAAAATGTAGCTCGGAGAAAGGGCTTTACAATGGAATCGACGAGTTGCGAGTACAGAGAGATGATGCAAATTTTTGTGTTTTTGGTATTTAATTCAAGTTGAGAGTTGAACCTACAAACCCCAAAAGCTGCTGTTGCTAACAGAAAAACTCTCATCAACTCCTGATAAATTTTAACAAGTTGACGTGCATGAGAGTTGCTTTAAAGATACTTTTCAGTCGCCTTGGCTGACATTGTATTGAACTCCGACAATTTGTGTTCGTTCGATTACTACGGTTCGTTCGATAACCACAATATCAAATAACTTCTTAAAAACTGTAACTTTATTTTCAATAGGAAAAGTTCTCTAAAAGATTTGAACTTTCTTATAGCTAACTTCTATTAGTTCAACGTATCTGCTTTAATAGAGAAATTTGAAGCGTAAATCTTTGAACAAAAGATACGAAACGGGAAGATCTGTGCTTCAAATTTACAACAATGGAAAAAACATTTTGTTGGAAAGTTTTAAATACATTCTTAATTTTATTTGGAAAAAACAGAAATTCTTCGGCGCAACAGTCAGCGCTTAATAACTTAATGGCCTTTTAAAAAATGTTCATAAACCAATTTAATGGTTTTATAAAATCAGTACAATTCTATGACGTTACGTAACGTAAAATGTTGTGGAGGTATGCCAAGACTTTCTTATAGTGTGTGAGGCAGCAAACTGCTTTTTCAAATAATCCTATCCTTTCATAAACGAATTACATTCTTCTACATGGTCGTACCTAAACAATGAAATTAAAAATGTTTTGAAAAGTTATTGTATCTCTTATATTTTGAGAATGAATTAGTTTTTTTTTATCATCAATCAACTATTAAAAAATCAATTGTAAAGCTAAGCTAAAACAAAAGACGAAGTGAAAATGATGTAATGGTAGAAATTCAACAACTACAACACACTTAGAGCTAACATTTCTTTTTGGTACATCGTGAAAATTGATTTCGCAATAAGGAAATGCAATTTTAAAAGCATGTTGCATGTAGCAAAATAAAAACTAGCTATATAATAAATAAATAAAACTTTAATTTGTTATACCTAAATTCATAAATAAATAACTCGGAAGACATTTGCTATCTTTTTGGGTGCAAGAAAATTGTTAGAAAATTTAAGGTGAACATATTCCTGCTGCAATGGGCGGAAACATGTTATGTAAGTGCAAAATTCTAACAAGCGACGAAATAAAAAATGGCTTCACTTTCTCTAAAAATTGAAATAAATTATATCCAAAGAACGTTCGCCAACTTTGGAAATTTTCCCTATCTAACCATATTTTGTATCTGCGAAGAAATCTGCACTTTCACGGAGAAGTTTTAGAGCAGCTCGTACAAAATCTTTCACTTAAGTCCATGGGCTTTCCACAGTCTCTACATGTTATTGGGACATTGTGATGGTTACCAGGAATTCCGCTGGACACACGAGTAGCTACGTGAGTCGGCACGCGGGTTAAAACTTCATTAACCTCATCACGATCAGAATCCATTATCCCTGTGGATTTCTCTTCTGATTCGATATTGCTGTGATCTTCCTCGGTAGCTCGAGACCCATTTGTTGGCAAGTTCGAAGCTGGCAGTTGAAATGGCATAGGGTATCCCCAGCCATTCGCTGCCCCTGGCATCATGTATGGGATCATTGGGGGCATCAACCTGTATTGCCCATTAAGCAGGTTAAATCTTACCATTGGGCTGGAGTACTGCATTGAATTGGGTTGGGAAGCTGATGCGATCGGAGAACTACTGTCTGCAAACTGCTGTGACTTCACGTTCGGAAGTGAAAAAGGTGAAGCTACGGGCGTTGGCGTCGTCACAGAGCATTGCGTGACAACTTCAATAGCGTGTACAACGTTTCCGTTACAACCTTTAAGCACCAGTTCTAGCACAACTGGAGAGTGGCGAGGGAAAGCACGTGACAAGATATCAAGGGATGACGGTGCACCGCTAACGCCATTAATGGAGCTTTCTCGCAAAGGCAGCGGTGAGCTCATTGGCAAGTGTTTGTCCTCATTTCCGACGTTACTGTCTCCTTCACTTCCTTCTGACGATAAGTCGGATGATGCGTGATATTTTCTTTTTCCATACCCTGATGTAAAAACAACCAGTCAATGCAAAGAGATCAGAAACCATTATGTATGAATTAAAGATTTATTATTGAAGTAATAGTATTGTGGATAATTTAGTGGATTAGATCATAAAAATTTTGCTTCTAACGCATTTTTCTTCATTTGCCATCGTAACTTGATTATTGAAACATCAAACAAACTATGGTAAATGAATTACAGAACAACGCATATTGCAGATTTTCAAAGCCAATGTTTTAACTTAATTAAACTTAGTTTTATCGTTTTGTTTGTTACAACATACATAATTTAGATAAGATAAGATAAAGACTTTATTTTACGAAGGTAACACCTAACAGCGACGTGAATCACTGATTAACTTGTGGCTCTCTAAGAAGAAAAATACAATTTGTTATAATCACATTAATAATAATAATTACATATGGAAAAAGTAACAAAAATAGATTATTTCTAAAACTCTATAATAAAAGAAAATAGATCATAAAACAAAAATATAAAACATCCATCTATCTATTCTATTTACAATAATTTACACATGTTTGTGAGTTCGTGCAGCACGCCATGCTGTTAACTCAGGTTACTTATTAAAATGGTTCTATGACTGTTTCAGTCCGAGTATGAAGAAAACTGAACTCTAAAAATTTACCTTTCATTGTTTGAATATTTTAGCACAGAATAACAAATATGTGATGTTATTTTAAGCTGTTAGACGAGTAGTTCAGACAAATTCGATGAAGGACGTAGGTCTCGGAATATACGGCCGTAGTGATGATTAAGGAACTAAAACATGCCCATGATTATTAGGAAAATCATTCGTGAAGTATCCACGCTTACGTCATATCACACCGCTGACAATCAATTTTGCGACCACGGTGAGAGTATTTTTCATTTCTTTCAATTCTCAATGTGATTTGATTAATTTGAAAAAAATTAGAGTTAATCTACTACAGAAATAGATTCAAACAAGAATAGCATTCAGTTCTTCTTTAAATGTAGACCCCCTTGCTGGTGACACAATGAACTAGAAACTTTTATTTTAATGTCAAGCTTACTGCATTTAAAATAAGATTTCTGTTACACAGTTCCGCCATCGAATGCATGTATTTACAAATAAAACTTTTAAACTTCCTGATTGGGGAATACTATTGTATAATCATACAAACGAGCCCTTAGCCACACCCTAACTTTTACAGTAACTATACACGGAGAAACTGCATGCATTAATAAGTACGCTCCTTTACGGAGATTATCCCTATATTTTTTCAGTTGCTGGTTATCTGATAGTTTGTAAGCTCTGAACTAAATAAGTTTTGTTTCGTACTTCTGGTGTTTGTATTAAATGGACGTTGCGATGATTATAGTGATTTATCTTCGTAGTACAATCCAAACACTAGTTTTCTTGACTCCAGTTTTTACAAACGGTTTTACAAAAGCTTTGTCTTTGTGCAAAAGTACTTAAGAGATCGCTAACAATTTCCTAAGAGGACGCCAATTAATAAATGCTTTATCAAACTTAAAATAAAAATAACAAAAATGAGTAGAAATTTGGAGTTGACAATAAAACTGCTTTAAAAAAATCTTTTGTGGTTATCAACGTAAATCCCCACGGGGAATCGCTAATTAAAGTTTCCAATTCTGTGTTTCTTATTTTAGATACAATAATCAAATTAAGAGAACAATATCTACAAGTTGTCTTTCAATCGTTGTTGTTCACCATTCAATATGTTCGCTAGTTTTGTTTGTACGTTTATGTTCAAAGGAGCGTTTTTAAAAGAATAATTTTAAAAACCTTTTGAAGAAAATTCTGCAATTAAAGTTATTTTTACTTGAAAAGTAATCTGGATGGTCCAGTTACAGCATACGTGACCCGCGGTTAATACATTTGTTTGTTTGATGGATTTGAGCAAAACAGCTAATGCAAATCTCATGTAATTTTACTGTAAGAAAACATTATGACCTTTTGTGAAAGCTTTCTAAAAGAACATTTGTCACGGAACGGTCGATAGTACTAATAAATTTTAAATATCCGCTTGGTCACTTAATTATATGAAAACAAAAACGTTGTTTTAAATAGGAAATGAACTGAACTATATCAGAAATAGGAGTTTCCTGATTGAGCATGTCATTGTCTTCCGATCACGTATACGTATATACGTCTGCCTACAGATTTTTAAAATGTAATGTAAATGGCTATAGATTTTAATAATGTTTTAATAGGTCAAAGGTGTGTCGAATAAAAAAAATGTTTGTATAAATACTGTTAGGAAGTTTGGAAGCATCCTATACTGAGTTAACGTTCTGCACAGAAATAGTTTTTATTGACGATGACTGGATCAAATATAAAGGTTGAAAAAAGAGAAAATTGGTTTAGATTTTCCACTTTATTCCAATTAAGATAAATCATTCTAGCTGTCCTTTCTGAACTGAAGCTTCTATGAACTTTTATTTAGAAGTTCAAAAGATAAATATATATGCTAAAATACGAAAATCGGGTTTCCATTTTATTGAATGCTTCGGGATTTTAAAATAAAGGCGCGAGAGACGGTTGTTAGCAAACATTTTAGCGAATAGTGGATATAGTTAAAATTTCCTCAACCAAATTTCGTCATTCCAATATTTGATTACATAAAATCTTAACCAAACTGAGAGGCTTATGGCTTTCTTAAATGTTACATAATGTCTTCGATTCAGGTTCATAGTATCGCTGCCGTGATCTCTTTGCCCATTCGTTGACAAAATTGAAGCTAAGAAAAAAAAGAAAATGAAAATATGTAAAAAAAATGTTGCTTTTACTTTCCAAGTTCTAAAGTTCTTCAGGTTGTTTCCTTAAATTTCATACAGATTCGCGTAAACAAGACGGGACGACCCGCTTCACCTTAAGTTGTTTAAGGAGTAAAAGACGGTCGCTCTCTGTGACAATTAAAGCCTTAAAGGATATTAATTGTGAAGAAAAACAAAGCCAAACGTTACTAAAGGATTTTTGCGATATCAAGCGTTGTTATAATAGCAACGTCAGCAATTTTATTGCAGTAAATAAATGTTGGATGATTGTTTTTAAACAGGAAGCATTATAAAGAGTACTATTTAAAACAAACCTTCTCTCCCCTCGCTTTTAACGCCTTGACTGCCTGTGTTATACGGACTTCCATTCACAGGAAAAGAGGTAGAGTCTTCGTTTGTCCTCATGTCGTTTTCATCTGTTTTCTGTGTTCTATATAGCGCAATTCGCGCTGCAGTAATTCTTTGTCGTTCGGCGACAATCATACATTCTGTGCACTGACAATCTCTGAAACGACACTGGTGTTTGTGTCCACGAAGGTCTGATAAGATGCCGTGATTGCGGCATCTCGTGCATTTTGGGTTTCTGTTGCTCAAAACACTACCCTTTTCATCCACGGAGCTTTCCATTGATTCTTCTTTCATGACCAGAGCTTTGTACTTGACTTAAACTTTCAATTAAAAAAAAATCTTTCACAAATTTAAATTTGATGCAATTTGGCGGAGCTACTTGTTCACGTGGAAGCACAAATTCCCAAAGGAAATCTGTGGTATGTAGCTTTTACAACTTGGTATTGTTCAAATTATCACATTCGAGTGTTAGCATAAACAAGTGTAAAGAAATACCTGAACAAAAGCGATCGGCTCCAGTCGGAAAAATCTCAAAGCAAAGCGGCCAAACTTTCCGACAATAAGCATTAAAAAAGTGAAGAAATTATAGAATGTCTTTTTAAGTTATTTCTCTTTTATCGTATTGAATTCCCTGTGTAATGTACTTTGCTTTGTTTCCTCCAACTTTTTGCAACTATAAAAAATACGATATATAGCTGGACGCTTTTCGGGTACCAAATTTGTCAAACACACCTAGTGTTTTCACGTGGTGACAAAATACAAGCTGAGCAAGAAATGTTTTTGTTGTCCTTTGCTTTTTTAAAATAGTATTACATATACTACTTTATCTGACCGAAATTTTTGTAAGTAAATCATTTTAGAATCAAAATTTTTTACTGATCAGTGTCTAGTTTGTTACTGTTTAAGTTTTCCGAAAGAAAACGGAAGACAACAGCTTGCGTTTCATGCATGTAAGAATTTCCGGTCTTATCCGCTTGAGACTTCCCGTGCACCAACCGCAAATTGCCACATATAAAATATTTCCAGTCTTCGGGTTTTGTAAAGCCACAACCAAACCTTAGAAAAGCAAGTTTTTTAAATGCTAAGCATGGAAAAACAAATGTGCAAAAGCCTTACAAGGTATATAAACAACAACAACATCATTAAGATTTATGTTTATATTTTTGTAGTTTAACGATAAAAAGGTACAAATGTTTTTTCAAAAAATGAAGTTTTTCATGTTTTTTATAACAAACTCTTAATAATGGGAGCTGTGAGGCCCATATCGTCTGAAATGATTAAAAAGCAAATTAATAACAATAGGAGACTTAATAAAGATGCTAGGATAAATGTAATAAGTCTAGTCCACGATGTCAATTCTCACAAAAAATGCTAAAGAACTCCAATCACATAACTGAACAAATAGAGCATAATATAGCACTTAAAGGGCGTTGTAGTTGTTTTCACCGATTTAAATATATGGCATTTAAAAACTAAAATAAAATTATAAGCCCTAGTTCGAATTGCTGAAAAAACATCAAACGTAAGTAAAATTTATTGGCTCTTAATCACTTTTAACAGTTGAAAGTTTGGCCTAAATGAAATTTTGTTGAAATGCATATAACTCACTGATTAATAGTACTACGGGGCCAAGTCCTGTGCAATCTTAATCTTAACATTGCTATGGATATAACTCACTGTTTAATAGTACTACGGAGTGGGTGGGGGGTGGCCAAGTCCTCTTCTAACAAAAGATACCGAATTTTTCTGATTCAAAATGGAGTGTGAAGTGTCCGCTCTGCAACCTAAACTGCTAGAAAGTCATAGTAGCTCGTAAATAATGGCGGAAAAGTTCATGCTTGTCCTCCTAGAGTTTACCCGAGTAAAACTGATTGTTCTACCGGTTTAAAAGCTGTACGTGTTGTTATGGGTGAGACAACACTGAATCAGTGCATGGTAGTGAATAGTGAGTAAATATATAAACTTAGGCCTAACTAATATTTTATTTATTCTTTGCTTTTACAATTTGCTGCAGTTTGATTAATATCTGAACTCTATAAACTTGCTAGTTTTAACTTTTAAGTATTCTACTCAAATAATTTTATTTTTAAAGTTGTAAAATAACTGAGTCGTGGTCGCCTGGATATTTAGCCATCCCAATAAAACGTTTCATCTCTCATCAACCTACCGACCAATTTTTTGAAAAGTTTAAAAAAAACCATAATCACTTGTAAAAATCCAAGTACTTTAATTTACAAGCACACGATCTTGTCTTAGAAACACCAATTTTCTTAAACGATCATCTACTGGAACACAAACTGAATGTTTGTTGGAAAACAACAATTTGTCAAGACTTTTTCCGTCATTAAAATAGTATCTTTCAATCTTTCATAAACAGTCTTGCTTGACAGTTTCAATCCGGTTTCTTCACGGCCGATGCTGTTACCATTTTCGGTCGCGAAAACAACTTGGCGCCCTTTTCCGAACAATAGAACGGCAAACAGGGTTAAACAGTTTGTATTGGCACTTCATCTCTTCATTGACTGGTGCATCGGATTCTGTGATTTCACATCTGCATTAGATCACGTGAAACGTTTTCACGAATAGTACTGCTTTTCTTCCATAATTCGCCAAGTTTAACAATTTAAAAATTAGGTAAAATAGCAAAATTGTTTCGCTATAAAACAACTAAACATTTTCGAACTACATATAGTAATTTTACCATTTTACCTAATTTAATTTAAATAAGTACTGCTTTTCTACTGGATCATTGCATGAAATATCCTTGCTTATGATGAAGATTTCTGCCAAAGGGTTCTTACTATTTTTATTCTTTTTTTTTGCCCGACCGACCGACCTGCCTTTACGAGAGTGAGAGCCGTGGGAAAAGAAACATTTTATTGGGATGGCCTTAGTTATATATACATATATATGATATGTTAATTCCAAAACCTGTGCATCAATTACACATTTGTTGAATATTTTTAAATGTTGGTGTTATTGGCCATTTCGAAATTGCGCGGGAAACAGGGGCGAATTTTAGATTTTAACCAATCAATAAATTGACTTCACCACATAAAAGATTATGTTCATGGTTGTCATTTGACCAAGTTTGATGCTTTTCGGGTAAAAGAGACAAAGTTATAGACCTTGAAATAATGCTTAAATCCATGCAAATATTAATGTCTTTAATGTTGAGACGGCGTCCCCAAAAACCATATAAACTTTTAAATTTTTTTATTAATTTCTGCGTTACTCTTAAAAATTGGCAAACATGCGTGATTTTCATCCCAACTTCTTTCAAATGGTGACCGAATAACAAGATTTTACAAAACTTATAAAACATTTTAGGAATATATATGGTTTTATATGGTTTTGGGGGACGCTGTCTCAACAATACAGACATTTGTATGGATTTGAACCATGTTTCAAGATCTATAACTTTGTCTCTGTTTGCTCGAAAAGCATTAAACTTGCTCATGCTCAAATGACAACCCTGAACACGATCGCCCCAGTTCCCTGCGCAATTCCGAAATGGCCAATACCTAGCTTGGTCGAGGTTCTACATGGAACTCTTCGTACCCGACATACAACAGGAACTTGGTAGTTTAGCAGTGACCACGTGGTCTAAGTTCTTCCTTTCTCTTCTGCCATTTTATCGCCATGGACAAGCCAGCAAAGCTTGCCAAAGTAAGCATAAATACTCACTTTTTTGTAGTTTTGTTGAATATTGATAAAGTCTGTACGATATCTAGAATTCTGTATTTTAAGTTTCACTACAGTTTCAGTGTTAAAATGATAGTATAGTAAAGAATGTGTATCGTTTGTGCTCGCTTGTGGTAATTCAGATTTCTATCTTATAAAAAAGAACAATGCACTGAAATTTGTTTCGTCTCTATCGGATAAAATTCTTAAAATTGGATATCAAGTTGTAAACTTCTGCTCAAAGGTTTTGAGTTTTTTTACTTAAACTTTAGTTGTTTCTTTTCTTGTTCTTGATGAATTTTGTCGAGTTTGTACTTTGTTCTGCTGTTTCTAAGTTTTTTTTCTATTTGCTTTTATCGAATGTATACTGTATGTTTCTGGGAGTATGTGTTCTTAAAGATAACATTTTAGTATTGGAGCGTACTGTTGTTGAACATACAAACTTACCCGTGTGTACGGAAACAGCACGCATTAAATAAGTTTAAATCCATATTTTGGTTCTTTACAAGGTAACTAAAGTTCTTGGAAGAACAGGTTCTCAGGGACAGTGTACCCAGGTATTTATAGTGTCAGCATTTGAGATTTGAGAAATATTTTTCATGTTGTATGAAAATGGTAAATCTTAGGGGGCATCCTAAAATCGATTTGTCACCGCTTGACGTCCATTGGACATTAAGGCCGTTCCCCCATCTTTCACTTTCGCTATTGTTTTTCCCTTTTTAGTATCTACATAGTATAAAAATGTAAGTAAATATTAATACTAATTTAAATTGTGGAATCTAAGATTTTCAAGCGACTGAACTGTCAAACACAGTCGCAGCAAAATGCATTGAAGAAAATAACTATCTTACCTTCACTTCTGCTGCTTGAAGATATATTAAATATTAAAGCATATTTATTCAATTCTTTCAATACCTGGATAGTGTTTCCACAATTTTCAAGCGTTTTTCCTTAACGTCCACTGGCAACTCCTGTACCCCCCTCTTAATGTCCAACGGTGACAAATCGATTTTAGGACACCCCCTTAAATCAAGTGAATTAAAAAATTTTTTTGATATTTTGCCCAGCAAGGTATCTCCTGTTTAGTTTCATGTTAAAACAATGTTTATGCAGGGCTATATCTACTGTATTTACCCCAGTGTGTATAATGCACATCCCAAAATTCAAGGTCATTTTAGAAATTTCAATAAAAACAACAAACCCAGTCACCGTTCGTGTATAATGCACACTGCAAATTTGAAGAACAATTTGAGAAAAAAAAGTGTGCATTATACAAGGGTAAATATGGTAATTATTGTTATAAAGCTGTGAAGGTGGTTTGCCTGATCTCTCCATTTTTCTAAACACCTGGGCCCAGTTGTTCAAAAGTCAGGGTTCGAATTATCAGAAAAAAGCCGGTTCGCAATTCGAATTTTGCAAGCCATTCCCGTTTGATACTCTACCGTGGCATAAACAGACCTTGTGGGGCCTGGAGCACAAACATTGAGTGGCGGTCAGCATACGTACAAACATCCTGGGAAAGAAGTCAAAATTATCAATTTCATGGAAGAATTTTCTGGAAAAAGGAACAAAATCATGCATCTAAAACAACCAAAAGAGATTAAAATAAACTTCGATTCGCAATTACCCAATTTTCGTTTCGCAAAAAACGAAAATCGTCTTGCAATTTGCAAACCCTGAAAGTCGATTAACACTAACCCAGGGTTAAATGTTTAACCCACGATCTTGTTTCCCATCTTACAAGGAGAGATTTTAGCTGTAATTTGAGGATTAACAAGACTTTTCCTAGAAAAATCCAAACAGTATTCATAAATATCTTTTTACCTTCCCTAAAAGAAGTTCCTGTATAGATATTTGCTCAACCCAGGGTTAAACTTAACCAGCTTTTGAACAACCTGGCCCAGGGCTACATATAACATTTTTATTTTGATGGGCAAATGACCGCCTAAGGTAAGAAGTGGTCAGTCATGTATTACTTTTGGCTGGTCAAAGTAAAATTTACGTATTTTGATGTCTCATATGACATCAGATGACTGGTATAGATAGATAGATAACTTTATCTTAAACTCACTTACAACATCAGCTGAAGCTGGTTTCCACAATAGGTGTGAACGTCCAACAAAATTTTAATGGTATCATAAAAACTGACAGTATAAACTTAGTAACAATTATTTACACTTGTTTTGTAATAAGCAGTGATTTTCTTTTCAAATTGTTTAGCTGATTTACTTTCTCTAAAATCAGCTGGTATGGAATTCCATGTAAGTGTACTAGTAAAACTGAAGCTCTTTTCTAATTCAACAAATTTGATTTAATCTACACAATGCAATTCATGCAACATTGCCGATGTCACCATGTTGATTTCAAAACCATTTGGTGAAATTATAGTTCATATTTTTGGGTTTACAAACTTGTATTTGTAGAAAAAATAAAATGTAAGCTTAGCTCTAATATTACAGTAATTTTTATTTTAATTCAAATTTCTGCAATAATTACGGTGGCCCAAAAGTGCACGACAAAACTTCAAATCCTCACGGCAAAACGTCAAACCTTCACGGCAAAACTTCAAATCTTCACGGCAAAACTTCAAAGCCTCACGGCAAAACTTCAAATCCTCACAGCAAAACTTCAAATCATCACGGCAAATCTTCACGGCAAAACTTCAAATCCTCATGGCAAAATTTTGCAGTGAGGTTTGAAATTTTGCCATGAGGGTTTGAAGTTTTGCTGTGAGGATTTGAAGCTTTGCTGTGAGGACTGATATTTTGCTGTGAGGAGCTGAAGTTTTGCCGGGAGGATTTGAAGTTTTGCTGTGAGAATTTTAGGTTTTGCCGTAAGGATTTGAAGTTTTGCCATGCACTTCTGGGCCACCGTAATAAATGCCTGCTAATAATTTTGTATGTCCAACAATTGAACCACATGTGAAGTTTCGAAAGTCAACCAGTTTTGCAAGTTCTTTCTTCAAACTTTCAACATACAAATGCTACGTCATGCCTTTGTGACAAAACGTTTACAATTTTAACAATAGTCCTCATTACTTTCTGTAAAAAAGAAACAACATTAGTCCATAATAAAAAGAAAAGTACAGTTTTTGCAACAACCCCGGTTTTTCAGTAGTGTTATTCTTGATCATTCTTGCTTTAAACGGCTTGTTTGCTTCTTTTGTCGCAAACAGCATTTCTCTTTTTTACCAAAGATGGAGGCAGTCTTCTTGAATAAATACATTTGCAATAATTTCATATATTTGAAGTTTCACATTGAAATTTTGAGATCAATTGACCAAACTGTAAACTAATTTTGATACTTTCAAACAGGCTACATTGCCTTGTCCATTCTAAGAAAAAACTTCCGATTGATTTTCATTGATTTTCCTTTAACCCTCTGACTACTGGGAGGTTTTGCCATTTTGAACAATTTTTTGTATGAAAACGATTATTTGGCTTTCTCT
>JAOTRI020120924.1:0-12160 GCA_028564885.2 Zoanthus sanctaehelenae
TCATAATTTATTCTATCTGTTTATAAATACTTGTCATTGTAACTAGTAATTTTCGCACTGAAGAAGGCAAAGGTTTGACGAAACATGTTTGCGTTTAGCATAAAAAGTGTTGTGTGTTTTAAAAATATTTTGATACTATAAAATTAGAAAATAGAACAGAGAAAACTTCCAGTAGGCACTGGTTTAAGAAAAAACGTATTCTTTTGTTTTATTTATTTCAATATGAAATTATAGAAATTGGTCTATTTTTTAATAATTGTACGTCAACATTTTATTTTTCTTTTAAAAACATATTGACTATTGTCCGTCATACGTAGTGTTCGCTCTATATAGAAACCTTATTTTTAAAATACTAATGGTAAAAGAGATGTGTCTATAAAGATGACTCAGATTAACTCAATGACTGATAGATCAAACGTGCCAGAAGCTAAATGTGGCTTAGAGTTAGCTACTGAAACAGTTTGTACTATCTATTCTTGTAGTAAAGTTCTTTTTATTATTTGAATAGAAATACGAACAGATAGTCCTCAAAATAGCACCACGATGTCACACGGGATATTTAAAAACATTTTTGTTGTTTATTGAAGTTCTAAAACAACGTGTTGCAAGCCGTTTTTATACGCAACGAACTAAAAAAAAACGAAATCAACAAATTGATTAATGCAGCACAATATTACTTCAATTCTAGAAAGAACAAGTGCGTTACTGTAGAACTTGAACTCAATAACATTGGCTAATTGCCCTGATAAGTGAAACTTCCTTCGTAATCTGAGTAGAGCAGTAAGTGCTAACATTGATCAACAACAATTCTATATCTTCTTTCCTTTCGCAGAGTTCCTTCATTTAGAGTTTTTTCTTTTAGTTATCGCTACTGATTTTCGAGATTCTTTCAATTAGTGATTTACTGTTTAAAACACTTTTTACGTCCCTGGATTTTCCTTGCGTGCTGAAATTCGATAGCTCGATTTCCGCGAAAACAATCTTTGATTACTTAAAAAAACAAGGAAGCGTTAATACAACTTAATAAATATTCCGTTTCTCGCGTTCTGATTGGTTCACTCAATCTCGATTATCAGCTCATATACCGAATGACCATAAATGGAAACTAACAAAAATTTCTCGGTTATCAATTTATTAAAAGTTTGTTGTTATTTTCAAGTATCGAAATGTTGAGAAAGCTCGTAAATTAATAAAACAAATATTCCTTTCGCGCTTGTTGGATATAAAATGATTATATTTATCATCTCATATCCAACGCACGCTCTTAGAATAATTGTTAAATATGCCACCACACTTATGCAATTTGTTAATAAATCAATTTTTATACAAGCTTAACAGTGGGATGCTACAGGATTGTTCTGCTGAAAACAAGATTTTCGAGTAAGCACTTGTAAATATTTAGGTGTCGGTGTTTCGGTGCCGCTAGGACACAGTGGGACATTCCGCCTTGCCACAATTACACAAAATTCAGATGTTCTGAACTTCGGTATCGAACCAGATGTTCCGCTCTTGAGGTTTTGAGTTCACCTATTATCCAATCTTGATTGTTCTGTTTGGCGGCTTATATAGAACAACCGCAGAGAAACTATGTTACCCCCAGAAAGCCGGAGCATCTCGTAGGTCGCTCCAACCTTCAACAAACATTGTTAATTCTTGAACCTTATGTTTCAACCTAGAAAGAGAGCTATAGATTAAAAAATGTATTTAAATAAAAGATAACTATTGCTTCTTTTCACAATAAAGCCAAAAATTTTTCGGAATTGTAGTCTCTTATTTGAATATGTCGTTTGGAAATCTTGGAGGTACTTAAAAACTTTTGTTTTTTTTCACTTCAAAACTTTTTTTCCGATTTCTAAAATTCAAGCGAAACGGAACTCCGTTAGAAAATTCTTTCCCACATTACATTAAATTATATTCCGGATGTTGTATTGAATATCATATTAGATGATGATTATCCCTATGATTTTTAAAATTGTTACTTTTATTCTTTAAGTTCCATTCATTACTAACCTTGGCAGAGAACCACCCATATAGTGGAATCTGCGTTGGGGGTAATGTAATCCGACGTAGCATAGGCACCGCCACCGAGATTACAACAAGTTTACTATAATTTACAAGATCCATGCATTGTAAGTACGTACAAAACATCACAACAAAGAAAAATTGACAAGGATCTCAAGTCATCTGCGAGAGGAAAGAAAATTCATGTGATGGTCTTTGTTTTTTTTCAAACAATTTGGCGCCTGTCGGTCGGCTTTTGTACAACAAAACGCGATGTCTATAACGGAAGCTGTCATACAGCAGCGCTTGATATCTGTCAGCAAGTTGTAATGGCATTGTTTACAGGTCAATGTTTACATGATCGGAGGCTGGCAGACATTTGCGCACCGAATAATCTTTCAGCAAGAAATCAATGCGATGTTGACAGGTCAAAAGCAGTCCACAAAAGAGTAGGCAGGATATCATGACATTTCTGGAAAGGAACATGCTCTTTATTTCATGTTGGTTATTTAATTTTGTTGGCAAATACTTTATTTAATTCAAAGGGATTATGATAAATTAGGTTTTGTCTTCAATACAGTCCTCGGAAAGTGTGTCCTGAAGAAAGCAGCAGAATACATTTTTCAGTTTGTCAATGGTTAACAGTTTCAGTGTTAAACTAAAAGAAAATATCGAATTGTTCTTTATTCAGTAAGAAAGGTAGTAACATTTGGTGAAGAGGATTTTTCGAGGGGTTCCAGCTTTGTAGAGTAGATAAGAAGACACTCTGTATATCAACCGCAAAAATTACAAACATTCTTTTACATGCACCGCAAAATTGTAAGGTGTTTAAAATTTTGACACATTTTATAATGTATTTGATGTTTCCTATTTATGTCCTTGTGATTCCTTGTGATATTAGGGTCAAAGTTTCGCCTAAGAACTGAGTGGCTGCACTATAAATTACTAATAACCGTGACCACCTTAAGTGACAATAACTTCTAGATAATAAAAACAATCCGAGCCGTATTCAGTCAAAATCCCGGTTCTGTTTTAGTAATTGCAACTGATCTTCTCAAACCTCCCGCGTAAGCACTTGTATTCGGTAGTAATAAATTTGAAACGTATCATTGGCCATTCCCTATACTAACTCAAACTGCTTTCAGCTAGCAAGCCCAGTTGTTGTAGTTTTTACATAGTGCATTGGTAATTAATGGTATTGAAGAAAGAGCACACATACAAAGATTTTGTTTCCTACCTTACCGAAACGATTTCACTGATCAAGTTTTTTATTGGCATAATCTGAACAGGCCGTTTGTAATCGCTTTCTGTTCAACTTCAAGGTAACTAGCCTTTGAATAACCCATTTCAGAATTAAAAAGGACCCATTTAAAAATCTCTATTTATTTCGTTATTTATCATTTATTTAGTTTCCAATGCACTTTTTCCCTTTCATTTTAACAATTCCAAACTTGTTATCTGTTGAAAAATATATGCAATGTGAATTAGGAATAGACAGACAAAATGAAAACCTGTTCCTTAACGTTTGTTACGCGGGTTCTAAAATGTTACAAAATAAAAAAACACAGTTAAATAATATCAACTT
Source organism: Zoanthus sanctaehelenae (assembly GCA_028564885.2). Lineage (NCBI taxonomy): Eukaryota > Metazoa > Cnidaria > Anthozoa > Zoantharia > Zoanthidae > Zoanthus > Zoanthus sanctaehelenae. The sequence continues at coordinate 3,587 of JAOTRI020120924.1, forward strand.
TATTGATTTGTTAACTTGTTAATTCCACTTATTGTAAACGTGCAAACAATCTAGTTAACTAACGTAGCATTATTCCTTTTTTTTAAAATAGGGCAGACGGCAAGGCTAAGGACGGTGGACTTTCGTTCTAACTTGTTCCGACCCAGGCTCTTTAGAGCAATCTGTGGTGTATAGTGTGTCATGCAGTAGATGTGAATTTACTACTTGTACTTTATGATACGCGCTTTTCTCAAGACGTATAACATCAGCTGCAATGAGGTTGCCGAACATTCCAACTAATTCGAAAATAGGGGAAAACCTATAAAACATGATTATGGGCTGCGGGAGTAGTAAGAAACTTAAATCGGTTTCATCGTCCGAGCGAATTATAAATACTACGTTGCTACCCAAAGGAAGTCGATCACATGAAGCGACAAACAACAGAAAAACAAACGCCAAAGGAAAAGGCACTACGAGAAAAGCTAAAAAAGCAATATTTCGATTCGACTCTGTACTCACCGATAAGTATGAAATCAAAGCTCAAATCGGACAAGGTGCCTTCAGCCCCGTCTTTCGGGCTGAGCACAGAGCAACTCGCCAGCCTTATGCGATCAAAGTGATGAACTTGAAAGATATTCGTGGAACTGGTTGTGAAGAATTGTTCCAATCTGAGATAAATATTTTGCGTCAGGTGAAACATCGGTATATCGTTAATCTATACGATATCTTTACTTCTAAAGTTAGAGTTTATCTAGTGATGGAGCTTGCAACTGGAGGGGATTTGTACGATCGCGTATATAGTAGAGGGCATTTCACAGAGCTCGATGCTGCTCGAGTTGTTTATATGGTGTTGGATGGTGTGCGGTATTTACATTCTCAGGGAATCACACATCGGGATCTTAAACCGGAGAACGTACTATATTACCATCCCGGCAATAACTCTAGAATTATGATCGCAGATTTTGGTCTTTCTCACGCAAAGAAGTCTGTTGAAGACAGTATGATGGCTACAAATTGCGGATCACCCGAATATCAAGCACCGGAGATGGTACAAAGACAACATTATACAAATTCTGTAGACATGTGGGCTATCGGTGTGATAACTTTTATCTTGTTGAGTGGAAGAATGCCATTTGATCACGAACACGGACCGAAGTTGGATAAAGCAATTCTGGCAGCGAAATATTCTTATACTGGCGAGGTGGGTTTAGTTATGTTTTTAGTGTTGTGGTACAAACTAGAACTACAAACAGATTACTTTAAACTTGTTTTTCGTGTGATTGTAAATTACTCCATTGTACTATTAGATTTGTAGTTCATAGTTTGATCGATTTTTAGTGATTCTGTTGCTTTGTCAATAGCTCACGGTAATAAAGACATTGCTTTGAAGTTTATTACAACTTGAACTATTAAACTTTTTAATCTTTGTTTTTCACATTATTGTCCCTATAATGGTCTCTCGTAGTTATAAACAGAATTACTCCGCTTAGTTATTAATTTCCCTTAAGTGATTAATTGAAGGAACTTGAATTGATTGAGTTTGCTTGCTTTTTGAAGGGAAATGTTCCAATTACCGAACAAATATATGGTCTTCAGTTCAGTTTAATCGCATCCATTGCAGGGACAGCTTACATTCGGCAAGAAAATGTTATGGATCGTGCCAAAGCAGTTTAGCCCAGAACTAATACTTTTATTTTCTAAATCAGAAAAATTTGTAATGCTTTGTTCTTTCATTTGTCTCGCAGTTGGGAAATCGATAGGTTTCGAGGAAATCAATCCTATCGGTATCATGTGGGCGGAAAACACATAATTGTTCTTTCTTTGATGTTGTGAAACTTTTGGAAAAATGGTTTTAAAAGTTTTGAATAGCTATTACTAAAAAAATAATTCGGTTCCGGGTGGTTTGTTTGGACCAAAAGCCATTTCGCGCTATTTGTTCCTACTTATTGTTATGAAAGTAAATACTCTTTTTGTATCCAACCATTTTTACAACATGTTTTAAAAACAAACTTCCTGAACCAACCACTAAACTTCCTGTGTGCTTCAAGTCTGTTTTTGGTAACAACGACTAATTTTCTTAACTAACAGCAATTGACTCAAAGTTTGTTTACCAACAAACATCCCGTGGGTCGAAAATCCGTAATGAAGGTTGTGTTTGATAATACATATTCTGATCTAAAAACTTCTCAGGTCATTTCTTAGTGGCCTCACCATTTCAAATATTTAGAATATTTGTGCCCTTTGATTTTTGTTGCTTGTGCTATTTATAATAGTTATAAACATTTATTTTGCATTAATTTGATCAATATCATTTTTTCCTTGCATGACCAAGAGCAAATCTCTACCCTTTACATAAAAAAACCTCCATGTTTACCTGCTAAGAAGACTGTTTTTAAATAAAGATCATATAGAAATTGTATTACAGTTTAATGAGCAGGTGTCTGATGGAATGCTTATAATCAGAGGAAGTCTTAGTGAATATTTCTGGATGTTTTATAGCTGAGTGATAGAACTTGTTTAGACTTAATTTTAATTAATAAGAGGAAAGTAGCTTAGCCATATTGATGTTGTACAGTATTTTTACATTCCATATAGTATGACCGTGGGATATTTTGGTTTTAGTTTTGGCCATTTTTTTAGAGAGGTTTTGCGGTTTTCACACTAGTTAATATGCTGTAGTTTTTAAGTTTTAACAAAATGCTGTTGTCCTTTGTGGTTTGTGGTTTTTTTCCTTTTTTAAGCAATCTGTTTGTAGTTTAGGCAAAAAGACTCAGTTTATTGGATGTGTTGTTTTTTTTAGTTGTTGGTTTCCGGTATCTGCCTATATGTTAAGGATAGTGGAAAGAATTGTGCAAAGTAAAAAATAGAACAAAAAAATAGCAGGATGTGCTGTACAATGATGTGCAAAGAAATTGGAGCAACCTTGAAAATGTTCTTTGTTCACATCAAAAGGGCTTCATGTGAGACTAAGACAACAAACACAATTGATGTTGTTGATTTTGGCCGGTAAACGTACTAAAGTTTTTTAAATTCTTCTTTAAAACAAAGCCACTTAATAGGAGCATGTATGGTTGGTTGTATTGAATGGTAATTTAACTACTTGTCACTACGTCTTGGCCTAAACATCACTCTAAAACTACAATAAATCTTAAAAAATGTTTCAAAACTACATACAAATGAAACATGAAAGCTGTTATAAGTCCAATATCCAATAAATTTTAATGGTAATCAATTTTACTTACCAAAACTATAGCTTTAACCTTCTCTGCTACATGGTGTTTGACTTCTATTGATTGCATAACCATATATACTAAGTTCCACTGGAAAACCACACATCAGTGGTACAGTTTGGTTGGAAATGGTTTAATCACATTTACTTACAAGGTGATGACAAAGTGGCTTTTGCCTCTATGGAGCTGTAGCAGCCACACAATAAGTGTACAAGAATCAATTTAATGAAATATTGTATCAACATAGAGCTGAAATAACAGCTCATTGTAAGATTTTATAGTTACATACATGTGACATTGAAAGAAATACACACATACAGTACAGTATGTTACAGTATATTTTCACTGTTGTTAAATAAATTTAATTCAGCTTTTGACATACCATTCATTCTTTGTTACAGTACATCTATCCTGTTCTTGAAAAACTACTGTTTTGAGAAATAAGAAACAATTAAGTGAAAAAACCTGTGGAAGATGAAACACTCTTGTAAAAGTATGTACTGTAGTTCAGTTGAGAGAATTTACCAACACATGTTTCAGGATTATAAAATTAATGTATTTTTTATTATTTTTGTTAGTTATTACATTTTTTTTGTTAACTTATTATGATTGATATTATCCTAACATTTTATTGATCTAATTGAATGTACTTCTTTTTGTGTAGCCATGGCCCGATGTTTCTAATTGTGCCAAGGACTTTATTGACCACCTGCTTGTGATAGACCCTGAAAAACGTATGAGTGCAGAACAAGCATTGTCTCATCTGTGGGTCATTTCAATGGTAGCATCCTCTAGTTTAAAGAATCTACATGAACCAGTATCCCAGAACCTATTTAAACAGAGCTCTTCGAGAATGAGCAGTGCACAGTCAAGCCATAGCAAATACAGCTTTCCAGATAGGTCAACATTAAACAAATTATACAGGTCATGCCAAAGTTCTGCCTCAAGCAGTCAGTCAGAGCAAAGGCTGTTAAGGGCTAAGAATAAAAGAATGGAAACTTACCAAAGTATAGAATCAGAAATTAACATGAAGAGTTTTAAACAAAAGCCAAAACTTACTGCCAAGCAAGTAGTTCAAGAGCTTCATACAACATTGTGTGTGTCAAAAACTGGTAATGCTGACAGAAGGTTAATCCAGCCATATGGCAGAGCAATTCATCTTGGTTCTTCACTAGATCATCTGTATTCTGATAGACTTAATGGAACATCAAATGTAACCGAACAACGTCTTGTTGCACATGAAAAAAATTGTAAATGTAAGGTGAGTGAACTTGAGAGCAAAACGTCATCCATATCTGCAGTGGGTCCATCAATGAAGTGCTCTGAACGACTTGTTCTGCAAGATAATTTCTTATCTTTAGATACTTCTAACTGTACCATGAAAGATATGATGAGCAACCAGAACAATTGTGCACCACATCTAGTGGAGCCACAGTCAATGATTATATCCAGAGGAACCAAGGTATCATCTGCATTTAGTTTAAGTTAAAAATAACTATTGTTCATCATTATTGACTCACTGCATAGTTGAATTTGCATGCTGTTTATTTTATATTAAAATTCTAAATAATTTTTTAAATTGCTTATGTAATAAGGAATGTATTCAGATTTTTTACAATAATTAATAACTATATATACTATATTAACTTTTACCAGATTGTTTTAATCAAAGGCATCCACACAAAAGCTGTATATATAAAGCAGCATTTTTGCACCATTTGAAGACAGTCAAAGACAAATATTATTAGTATTTTACAATTGAGATATACAAATATATTTTTTATTCTATACATGTTTCGACATTGTCACAATGCCGTCTTTAGTAGAAAGTGAAAAAAAAACATTTTATAATTTTACAATTATTTATATTACATTAATGTTTCTAATTACTATATTCCTAAAATTTAAGTAAAGTACACTGCACAAATGTTAACAGAACCAGTCATTACGTAAAGCGTATGAATGAATAATATTTCTTTAAAATTTATAATTAATCAAATACATTTCTGTATATGAACATCACCCAAAAGTACAAAAATATAGTGTATATATAAAGGATGACTTTACTCTGTATCTGTCACTTTCCTCATGCAATGTTGAAACAAACGTCATTTTCTTGCTAGTCAAGAGCACACTGATTATTAAAATTTTGATTTTAAACTCATTGTTATGCTGTGAACTAAAGTATTAAAAGACAAGTTCTAACACAGTATCAGTTATACTAGTAATTTTGTGACAGAGCAATATAAATATCTTTGTTTTTATGTATAAACATAAAACAGTTCAAACAAAAATAAAGTGCATTAATATAATTTGTAAGCTTTCAACTTGCCTGAGGTTTTATATCACCAAGCATTATCTCTCAGGAGTAAGTATATCATCAAAATTGACTGTTTGCTGAATTACCCTGTCCAGTATTGTAGTTTTTATTAATTTAATTTCTCAGTGCAGATAATCTATAGGTTATACCTTTTAGACTGAAACATTTGGAGTACTGATGAGTACTTTTAACTAACATTATTAACATTTATAACATTTAGTAAACATGAATTATATATTACTTTAAAAAGTAATTATAATAATATAGTTCATGTTTAATAATGTTATAAATGTCTTTTCCTTTTTAATTGTTGATTTTTTGTCTTTCCATCTTTAAATTTTAACAGACAAAGTTTGTATTTTGTATTATTTTATGCCCTCTTTTTGAACTGTACATGTATATAGATTTAGAATGTGTAATTAATTAGATCAAGTTATTGAAGAAGTGTACAATACTCAAAAGGTTTTATATAAATTACTTTAATGTCATTATTAGTAAAAAAAATAGTAATTTTAAATATGATAATACAATATAATGCTGAAAAAATTATTCAGTTTTTTAAATTATTCAGGAAATGTACTACTGAGGTTTGAGATTCTAAATAAAAATACTAGAATTGATTGATAATAATTTTTAAATAGAAACTTGCTAATTAAAGAACAAACTTAATGAAAATCAGTCATCTTTAAATTGTTTCAAGAATGACACCCTAAGTAGATAAAGCCATTGATCATCATTGCTGCTTTTGTCTGTGCTCACCTGGCTGCTTGTCGATGACCATATAAAATTATATACAGTATGCTGGTGGCCTTGTGTTGTGGATTGAGTTAGCCATTTTGTCTGTTTACTTGTATTGGTTTTGAATAACTTTGAATATCACAAAAAAAAATCCCTGACACTGATGATGCTACTGCTGACAGTATTTTACTGTGAGAAGCAAATAATTTGAAAACAGATAAACGGCTAATATAACTCAGTCCACAATGCTTGGCCAGCAAGTGTATATAATGGTGTAGTGGGTGACTGCAGATAATAACTACAATAATCAGTGTCATAGTGCTTTGTAAATTCTCCCAGCAACGTGCATGTAATAAGCACAGAAAATTAATGTATTTATAACAGTATGATTTTATTATATCAGGAAAAATTGTTTATAATGTTAATTGCACAACTGTCAATTTTTATAAAAGAAACAGGAACTTTGTAACTAATCATTGCTAATGTGCTTTACATTAAAATCATGTTTCTGTAAGACAAATGTTGATATATTTATATCAATTATATGCTATCTTGCCTTGCTTTTGCTTCTTCATATTCACATTCTGTACATTAAAATTAATTTTTATATAATATAATATTAATGTTGGCATGCAGGTTGTAAGAACAGTACTTAGTCAGACTTTGTACTATTTCAGAGTATACATGAAATTTCTTTTTCAAATATATTAATCAATGTGTCAGAATTTGCTATTAAATCTAGTGGCTCCAGCAATGAACTTGCATTGAATCATTGATTAGCAGACATTGAGGGTGTCAGTGATTTTTTCTGCTTAAATGCGAAACCGCGCTATAAAAGGCCTGTTCCAGGTGAACATCACCTTCAGTTGTCAGTCAACCACTGAAAGGTTAAGAGCTCATCTCATATTCATCTCACCTTTCACTCTCTCTCTCTCTCCCTTTCTTCTGGCTCTCATATTTTTAAATTCGTTTCTGTATTACAATCTAAATTTTTCGAATCTAGTCATGATCAGAATGTGAAGCATGAATCCTAAAACTTTTAAAACCTTATCAGTAAGTTTCTAGTTGCATAAATAGGCCAGTTGCTTCTTTAAATTCGTGTATTTGAATTCCATGCTTGAATTGAACAGTCATTGTGCTCAAAATTTGAATTTTGAAAGGTGTCAAATGTGAGAGGACCTAACCTTTTATAGCGCGGTTTTTTGTTTAAACATTCCAACAAGCTAAGCTGGTAAAGAACTTTCATTAGCTATGATGCAATTTTGAGCTGAAATCGTTAAATATCTAATTCATGATTTAGCTTTTCAGGTCAATTTTTAAAGGTGTACAAATAAATTTGTGCTTTTCATTAAAATTTTGTCGCATTTTTATTAAAATCTTATCTTTATATCAAATGATATTTACCCACAAAATTTATTCTATCCTATAAAAGGAAATAACAGTTAATAATTTTGTTACATATAAATATTAAACAATTTTAAACTTACTGTCATATTTTTAAAATGGTATAAAGTGCCACTTTATAGGGCTTGACACTAGTTAACACTTCCCTAATTCCCACAAATAGGTAAAATAGATTCCTGGAAAAATAAATTAATAAGAAGTATGCTTGCATAATGTGGGTAAATTCTGCAGATTGTAGAAAATACCTTTTAACTCCATTTTTTGAGTTTCAAAAATTTTATCTCTGTTCAAATTTATGTTTAACAATTTTACTAAATTTTAAAAATAATATTGGTCTCAGTTTTCCACATCTATGTTTCTTGTATGTTATAATTTATTGTGGCACACAGGGTTTAAGTTCTCATGAAGTGTTTAAAATGTACAAGTAAACATTTGATATGGAAAGTCAAATATCAAAAAAATAGTGGAATATACAGCCATTTGGAAAAAAAATAAGTGTCAAGCCCTGCACTAGTCTAATAAGCCTTGAATTCTGCATTTTTTATGTTTTTATGTTGTAAATAATTGAATTAGTTACTTTGTACTTATAAATTTGGACTCTTAAGTGAATGTAGTTTAAAGATTTAATAGCTGATATATAGAATAAGAATGTCCAAATGCAGTATTTGGTTTAGTACCTATGTATACAAATGGAAATAAATATTGTTTTTAGACTTGCAAGAAATAAAAATGTGATGCCAAAAGTCTGTGCTATTTATTATTGAAATACAACATTTTTTTACTTGAATGGTCATATACACTAATGGTGATTTTTGTTTGACTGCTTTCTTTAACCCTTTGACTCCTAAAAGGGCCTAAACCGCCCGCACGATATGGTACTGAGTCAAAGAATTCAATCTTTCT
>JAOTRI020120935.1:0-12159 GCA_028564885.2 Zoanthus sanctaehelenae
TACTACTACTACTACTACTACTACTACTACTACTACTACTACTACTACTACTACTACTACTTCTACTACTACTACTAATAATAACAAAAATAATAATTTTAATAATAATAATAATAATATTTATAATATAAATAAAAATTTAAAAAAAATAATAATAATAATAATTATTATTATTATAATTGCATTATTATTGATATTGCAGTACCTGCTGATAGGCCTATCCCGATTGTGCTCGTAAAATGTCAAAAAGTTGCTAAGAAATTGCCAAAAATCCAAAACGTTGCTACCAAAACTTCAAAAGTTGCTGCCTAAAATTCTTGCAATTTTTATAGAAACGTTAACTGAAACCTTTATTTTTCGTTCTTCACAAGAATAATAACTAGTCTATCTAGCTCCGTCAAGATTAGCTTCGCAACTAGTATAATTAATAGGTACTGAATTGCTGCCTTGTATATTGATAATAATGTTCACTGAATCTTTCCTAAAGCGATCGAAGACTTTGCTAAACTGTGGATCAGAAATTTTGAAACAAACAGAATTTACACCTGATTGCAAAAATTTTGTCACGTGAGAGTAAAAATTACAAAAATAAATAAATAGCTAGAAAAGCACTCAGAGAGCGCAGACCTCCACCAACCATATTGCGATCCCCACGCAACATTACAGTTAAATACAAGAATTCAAGAAAAACATTTCTAACAATGGAATTTGCATGAATGCAGCACGTGTCCTACTGCTAATGTATGGAAAATATCTGTAACAGTTCTTTCCTTTCCATTGTATAATGCCAAAATCTGTAAGTTTAATCAAAATCCATCCATCTTTTGTCTATATAAAATGTTGCCTAGAAGCAAACAAACAAACGTTAACAAATAAACAAACCACGGCAAAAAACAGAACCTCCTTGGTGGAAGTAAAAAGAAGATGCAGGATTGGATTGCTGCATTGCAACGCAGAGGTAAAATGTAGTGAAGCAGATCAGATAAACAGTTTTTGTATCATGCTTACTTGAACAACCTTGAACTGAATAAAAAATACAACAAGGAAAGCCAAAATGTAAACAAAAAATAAGAAAATCGTTGTTTACTTACCGCAAAAGCACGCTAGAGCGCGTTAGACTATTAGATTATCCGGACTATCAGATTAGGAAAATGAGGGCCTGATGTCAGTCCTTCGGTTACTACTCTTTCGTTTAACTCCCTTATTCTTTCTCATAAAATGTTACCTTTGGACAAACATGAAGACTACGTACTCCAAAGCATGGGTGTCGAAACGAAAACAATACCAACGACCGTTATCAAAATAACTGAACAAAACGACAATTTGCTTTCCCAGAAGCAATAAACATAGGAAGGAGAGGGAACTCTGCCATACTCTTACTGTTTGGTTGACGGCAACGTCCTTTCTAATTTAGGAATCAAATGATCATAGCCAAATCCCAAAATGCTCGAATAGAATCACTTCGCTTGACAAAATTTATGAGATGGAATCCCTTAGACTGATCTGTATGTTTGTCTTTTGCCAGAAATATTTTTTACATTTGTCCAAATGATTTGAAACGATCCACCTAGTCCTCCTCTATTGTGTTCTTTTACAAGCTTGTAACACGTATAGTAGTAGCAACCCCATCTTTTTGGCTTCTTGGCATAGTTTCACCTCGCCTTGCACCACCTTCTGTCATTGCTGAAGCTAGAGGGTCTTCAACTCGTCTGCTCTTTCCTCGATGTTCATCTCTTCTATCTAATACTTCTTTACTAATGGAATTAAACTTGCGCAAGCTGAAACCTCCTCGCCTGCACATCTCTTTTACATTTTTCATTAGCTCGACTGCTTCTTTCACCGTCTCTACGGATATTAATCCATCTTCGACGTAGAAATGGCGGCGAACAGCTGCTTGCAGCTACTCCAAGTGCAAAAATTGAACCATCAGATAATGAAATAGCTCCAAAAACATGAGCTGTCCTCATCGGAATTTCCTGTTGTATCACCATCTTGACACCAAAGAAATCAAAATAGATCTCTATCTTTCACGGTTACTTTAACTTGAAAGAAAATGGACTTTATGTCTGCCACAATTGCAATAGGTGACCGGCGAAAACGGCACAGGACGCCCAATAAGGTGTTTGTGTGGTCAGGAGCCTGAAGTTTCTCCACGGTACTGTTGACTATAATTGAAAACGACACGATTTTTTTCTTTCATCTGATTGTAAACTCCTCAGTGGTTTATTGGACTATCAAGTATCTTGAGGGGCTCTCTCAGCATAGCCTTTGTTGATTATCTTTTTTATAAAGTCAAGTTAATGGGCGCGATAAATGTCGTCACTCTCAAAACGCTTGCTCAGTGATTTCATATGGTTCACAACTGACCAGCGATCATTGATATGCCGAACTTTTGGAAATTTGAGAGGAAGAGGGATTACATAATTATTGTCCTCGAAACGGAAGCCTTGCTCTCTCAAACATTTTCTTGAGATCTATCGAGTATATGACTTCCTTCGTCTGCTAATTCAGCGCAATCTTTGATACTGGATGTTCTCTACCAACTTCAAAAGTAATGGTACGGCTGGAAGTACTTATATCTTCTCCTCCCTCAAGGTAATGAGATTTACAGGATCAATAACTCCCCAGCCTAGTTCTGTTCCAATTGCAAAAGGAACCTTGTCATTTCCTAAGATAACCTCTCTGAGCTTGAGGGCGTGTGGGTAATTTACTCCAATTAAAAGTCCAATTTTCAATATTTTGTACATGTTGCGCAACTTTCCCAACTGAAGTCATTTATTGGCAATTTCGGGCTTGGGATTCTGGCGTGCACTTTAGAAAAACTGTGATAATTTCCTTGTATTTTATTTAAAAATGATATGATATTAACAAATCCAAAAAATTTCGTGATGAAACCTGTTTATAAACAAATGAAAGTATGTCTTCTATTATCAACACATTGCTAGATACTACAGATAAACATGTCCCCATAAAGAAAGATTCCGACAAAAATATGAAACAACTTAAGAAACCATTGATCTTAAATTCAATTCTTTTTTTAATAAAAAAAAGTAAATTACACAAATCACACTACGTAATTGGTGAGCCTAAAAAGATAAAACATTACAAAATATATAATAACAAATTAAATATAGTTAAAGTTGGAGCTAAAAAAATTTACTTCAACTCTCAATTTGCACTAAAAAAATCTCAAAATGATATGGAAACAAATTGTCACGATAATTGATAAAAAGAAAAAGAAAAATCCCTACTATATCTAAATTAATTTATAATGATAAATGCAAAAATATATGTGATAAATTAAATGAAAATTTTATTAATGTGGGACAAAATCTTGCTAATATATTACCAATTACTGAGACAAATCCATCCATTTTCACCAAGCAAACATTCACCAATAGCTTCATGTTCAGAGGTATCTGTACTCTTGAGCTGTTAGATCTAATGAAGAACCTAAAAAACTAACAAAGCTACCATTGTTGTTTCGATAGATAGACCTCTGTTTTTAATTTGTCTCTCCTTCAAGGAATGGTCCCAGATATACTAAAGATGTCACGTAACACCAGTTGATAAGAGTGGTGAAACGTTTCATCCCACTTACTACTGCCCTGATTCTACTTTATCATCATTCAGCAAAATATTTCAAAAAATTGTCTACGAAAAACCATTAGTTATAATGAAAAATAGAACATCCACAGTGTATATCAATTTGAATTTAGGAAAGGTTACTTTTCCCGACAAGCCATAGCAGGAACAACTGAAAATTTTAAAAAAGCACTAGACCGTAATTCTATATACTTGTGGTATGTTTTTTTGAGTTTGTAAAACATTTGACACTGTTAACAACAAAATCCTTTTAAAAAAGTTGAAGCTTGTAGAGTCCGGAGGATCCCGTTAAATTAGTTCTCAAATTATCTAACAAATAGAAAACAATGTATTTCTCCAATAGTACCGATTCCTCCTTAATAACAGTTATCTGCGGAATAAGTCCACTGGGATGTTTGTTAATCTTACTTTACATAAGTGATATCTTAAGTTATTCTGATAAATTATCTTTCCGGTTATTTGCTGATACAAACGTATTTGCTTCGTGTGAAAACTTTAATGACCTTGAAACACTCATAAACAAAGAACTGGTTTGATGCAAACAAAATGTCAATAAACTTTAAAGAGACTATTTTTATGATAATCTAATCAGGCCAAAAGAAATTAAATACAGATCGTAAAAGAATACTCCTAAATAATGATGCTCATTACACTCTAAAAAATAGACCATGTTAAATATTTAGGCGTCATTCTAGATGACAAAATAAATTGGAAGTAGCACATATAATTTATCTCCTGCAAAATATCAAGGAATACCGATATATTTTATAAACTATAATATCTATCCCCAACTCAACTTAATCACATTTATTACAAATATATATTCCCCTTCCTCTCTTATGCCATTATTATTTTGGGAAGCACTTATAAATCAAATATAAAACTGATTTAAACGAAACAGAACCATATTGCCAGGGTGATTTACTTCTCTACCATAACTGGAGAATATACTGAAAGTGCTTTACCACTTTAAAACCTATTAGATATACTAACAGTAAATAACACCGCTGGCACAAACAACACCTTTCCTCAATTTGCGACGACTGTTTCAAGGGTGCTAAAGATGTTCATCCACACGAAACTAATAACTTTTGTTAATTTAGGCCTTAAGCAATTCCTTACTATATACTTCAAAATTTCCTTTCCATATTATTCTCAAAATTTAATCATATCAACCAGTAAAGAAATATAGTAATTTTTTCCAGTAAATGACAAAATGGAACTGAAAACAAAGTATTGTTATTGTTGTTGTGTATCGTCCAACATCAAAAGGAATGATCTTAACAACCAAGCCCATCTTACCAATCTCCACCTTCAACTCTTCATAGCGATTGAGTTTTGTGCTGTCAAAGTCTCACCAATATTCTCCTCCTATGATACAGTATTTCCTCCAGACATCGCATTATCTATTGGCAATGTATTATCCTAAAGCACTTACTACTCCTTTCCTGGACCAAGAACTCTTAAATCTTTGGCTTAACACCCAGCCTCCATCAAAACTAATTAGTTTAATCATTCACTACATTCTTCAAAACCAAAGCCACATGACATGCAGATAGAATTTTGTAAAGATTAGCAAATTTGTCGCATAGGTCGCAATCAGAGCTCTTGCCAGCTTCTCATCTTTCAAAATTTGCTTGTGATGGAAAGTTATCTTACTTCAACTGTTCTATCAAAGTTTCTTCTCCAGACGTCTCAAAAGTTCACTTTCTTCTCCTTTACATTATCCGTGCAAATTTTGGAACATTTATTTTTGCAGGACGAATATCTGACTTTTTCCACTAATTCTAAGGTATACGTTTGATAATATATATTTACAAATAACAAGACATTAAGACCAAAGTCAAAAATATTAAGAAATTAGCCAGGGACAAAAAATCCGGAATTCATTGTCTGATGATACTTTATATATTTAAAATATTTAACATACATTATATTTAAAAATCTATGAATATAAAAAATAGCTTTAAGATCAACTTAAAAGATTATTTATTATTCATTGCGTTAAAACTATTATTATCTAACTTTTTTTCTTTTTTTTTGTATCACTACCTAAAAACTCTGGAATAATCATTTTCTCAACTATCATTGGTAGATACATTTATTTTCTATTGATAAGGAAGGTAATCCAATGGTTACTGTTTGCAGTTACGCCTAGTATGTCCCAGGGTGTTTGCTGATTGGACATAACCTCTTACTTAACATTTTGCACAATTTGGACATATTCACTTTCTTTCAAGTAGCTTACGAGTCTATTCAACAAGACGACCTGAAATGTCGAACGACGATGTACCAACGCCAAGAGAACATGCATGGAAAAAAACCTCGAGCGCTATCGGACTGAATTTCTTGAACTGAAGAAGCAACAAAAACTGCCTTTCGTAGAAGATTCAGAAGTTGGAACAAGCGGTAATGCTTCCAACACTGTATTATAGTACAAAACGTCTTCGGGCTTTTCAAGCATTATCTTGCCATGCAAATAGACTCGCAAGGTAAAAAATTCAAAAGCCAGCAAAAATATATACAATAAGGCTGTGGAGTTGAAATAGAAAGTCAAACAGAAGCAGTTCAAAGTGAATGGAGAACTGGTGAATATCCTAAAGCAGATTCAGAGTGGAAGCGATTTTAAAACATTTTAGATTTGATATATAGAAGGGAAAAAGATCATCCATAAATGCTAAAAGCTGAATAAAATAGCTAACAAGTGCAATGACGCCTGGCAAGTAGTCGAGGAATACGAATCCGATAACTTGGCGTCCGACGCTGAGGACATAAAAAGGTAAAAAGGCCATAGAAACCGTAAGAAAGAAACGAAAAGCAAAAGAGTAGAAAAAATTACGAGAAGAGGTACAAATTCAATATCAATGGCTCTGAATTGCTTTTTTGTGGTAAACCAACTATGCGTAAGGTTTCTTCGAGGGGTTATAGTTTGTGATTTCTTGTGCTACTCTGCTAGAGTATCCATTATAATTCTGTTGTAGTTTGATCGCTGTTACACGGAGTATTAGGAAAAAAATAATGTTTGTTCGTTTGAACGAGTTAGAACGTAAGTATAATTTTAAGCAAGTTGCATACATTGCTTTTTCCTTGCCTTAATTCCTGAGCGTTCTTTTACTATGTTTTATATTTTATTATCTCTTATTTTAGTATAATTCCTAGCGGTGATTATTGAGATGGTACACGGCTGATTCGTAGAGAGCTTTCCTTTTTTCTGGCTATAATCACCGCGCAATGATTATCGCAATGATGGCTTTCAGTTTACAAAATGGCTGCCAGGTTTATTGCTGTTTCTGAGTCCGAAATTTTAAGGATTGTTGTTCTATTTTCTCGAATAATCACCTTAGTAGTTATACTTAAACAATTAAGCACCTCAAGCTCTGTAAATATTGCCGACATTCACGTCGCCTGTGGTGATTAATTGCCCCCGCAGCGTTTTGGCCTTATAGAAATCCCCACAAAGGGTTTCATATGATTGACAGAGGTAAACAGAAAGAGTGAAAGGCTCGCAACTGATTGGCTGGACGTTACAAATGGCCGCGTATGCAACAGAGCGTCATGTTTAGTAAAGCGTGGGTCAGATTTTTCAAGTGCAGTTTGTTTCTCGTTTGTTGTTTAAGATGTAAACGGTTGAAAAGCTTTTGGGACAAAATGAAGGCAACTAAATACCTCGGTAAACAGCTTGCTTAATAACCTTAGTTACAGTTACCATTTGAATAAAATGATAAGAAATTAGTATCAGATTGAATTGTTCAGTATAAAACTTGATTTGTAAGACACAAATCGCTGTTACGGTTACCAGACTCGACCGAAAATCTGCTGGACACACATATCAGAAATTGCAAGTCACAAAGTTAAATTAGTTTTGACAAACATTAGCCTTTGTTACGCAAAAGAATGTGCTACACTCTTCTTTAAAACAAAAAGTCACACTTTTCCTGTTAATTTTCTTTAGTTTTGAAGCCTAACACATTCTGTTGTGTCCCATTAACTATTTCACGGGTTTAGGTATATTTGATAACGGTTAATAAAATATTACATTGTTATGTGGGTGACCTGTGAGTCAGTGGACTGTGTGTGAGCGTTTAGGAATAGAGCGTGGTCGCTAAGTTGTTAAAAGCAGGAAAAGAGTTTTGGGCGCGAAATAGTTTTACAATAAAATATCTAGTTGTTTAAAAAGAACGATTATTTTTTAAAGTGTGTTTGACCCCATTCGGAGGTCAGGATATTACATACATATAAGGGAAGGCGGGGGCAGCTGTTACGGAAGCCCAAATATGCCATTTCCACGTTGTCGCTTCCACGTTGTTGCTTCCACGTTGTCGCTTTCACGTTGTCGCTTCCTTTTGTCGTTATCCTCGTAGCAACATGCCAAAACCATATGTTTGTGTGCCTAATCAACTAAGATTTTTTTGAGTAAGAGTTGTTTAAATACTCTTTTTATTTGAATTTAAGTCCAAATTCAGATATTCCACAAAACATTAAATAGAAACATTGCTGAAATGTGTTTCAACCTTAGTAAATTCAGCCACACCATTTTGACCTTGCGGATAATATCTATGAAGAAATCGATGTGAAATGAAGACATGTAAAACACCCACTTTTTTGTAAGACCTACAGGGAACTTTGTCTTTAATTTCTATTTCGTTTCAGCCTCAATTTATTCTTAATTTGTTTTTATTTGTGTGTGCGGTTTGAAATAATGAAAATTATCGAAACAAAAACACGAGGCATTTAACAACACTGCTGAGGAACTTTTAGTATATTGTATGAGTTCGTGTGTCATAAATGCAATAATTACTAAATGTAAAACGGTGTTTCTATGTTCATTAAGATCGTAATATACAAGATTCAGTAAAGTTTCATTAGAAATATTTTCACTTTTTCAGGCTCAACCTGACCTTGTTTTATTAAATTGTTCGTAATTTTCGGCCAAGCTGAGTATTGTCGTCCTTATAAAAAAGTTTTTTTAAAGTTTAAGCGTGTAATGTTCTTAAATTATGACCGTATAACGTCTCGTTATAGGTCATATTTTGTTTTAATATAGTATAGTTCTGCGTGTTTTGATTAAAAAACATTATTACTGTATTGTTAATGAACCATATTCCAAATGGCAAAGCCATCTACAGATCTATATCAACTTTAAAACTCTTCGATAATACAGGCTTTTTAAAAACATAAAATTATATTGCTATTCAGTACTAAAACTATGAATATTTGTGCAAACAATGTCAACCTAAAGTCGGAGCCCTAAAATAAAAACATCCGGCAGCCTCTGTTCAAATAACAACGTCCTTCTAACAAAAGAGTGGTGTATGTTTCAACAATACACCCTTTTTTTTATAAAAACAAACTTTATAAGAGCACCCAGGCTGAGATTTGTTCAGAAATTAAAAACAAACTAAGAACAAGCTCCAGGCTGAAAATTTTAATCAGACAAATTTAAGAATTTTATTTAATCCTTGTACGAAAATTGCGGTTTACATACTCTAAGTTTGTGCTAACATTTGATTTCTAACAGTAGGATCTGTATACATAATTGATATGTGGTGGAAATGCTGGAAAGTCCAGTTGGTAAATACAGAACAGTTTGAATACCGGCAGTTCAGTTGTTCGTGGTCGTTAATAAGAACATAAATTGTTTTGTAATTCTTTGCGCCTTTTTTATGTTGCGGCCAACTAATCTACTGTTAGGAAATATCAAGAAATAAGAACAATTTAAGAACAACTTGAAACTGAAATCGCCAAAACTTTAAGAACAACCCAGCCTCAGCTGAAAGTTACTGGTTCTTATAAAAAGAACGTGTACTGTACACATGCAATATAAAATGGACAAATTCTGAAAATCTAAAACTACTCATAGAAATATGATCAAATTACGAACAAATTGAGTTTTAAGCAATCAAAACTAAAACTAAAAGGACAATAACTTTCAGAAAAATCTACTGTCTTTTAAAGAAAAGAGTTGCTGTCTCAGTTTCAAAAATGTAATGACGAAAAACAAATTTTGAGGCCAAAAATAGATAGCGGTTCGTGGTTGGAACAAAACTCAAAGCGGATACATTTTGTTTTACCAAACAAGTTTCCCAACAAAATATAGCATCGCATCAACTGTTTAACGAAAGTTTAATGAGCTATATAGGTGTAAGGGTGAACTCAATAAAGACGCATAGATTCTTCAGCTACTCTGGGTTTCACTCTTTCGCGATCTTCAGACAGAAATCTTGCTCTGCTTCCGAGCATTGAGCACTAATTTTTCCTAGCAAGACTACCCATTCTACATGGTGTTTTTCCTTACATGAGTTGCCACACATAACTGATTCCCAAATGTCAATTTTCTCCAGGTATGAACTCATTGCAATCTTTTTAGTAGCTTGCAAGTCCCTTGATAGTATATACTGTTTGGCTTTTGGTCGAGTACAGCGAGCTGCATGGGGTTGAAGCTCGAATATTGTTTCAGGATCAGAAAGGCCAAAAGCAGGGCGCTTAATAGGATCTTTAAAGTAATCTTTCATGTTAGTAAGTATCAAGCGCGAGAAACTCGCCAAATTCAATGGGTTCACGCTCTTTTTTATCGCGCCGTATGATTTCGTAGCCAGGTATGTAAATTTCGTTATCGGTTTTTTGAGAAGTTGAGCCATGTCTCATTTATTGCTAAAACATCAATCGGGAAGTCGACTAAAAAAACTCGCAATTGCTTCTGATTTGTAAAGCAGCTAGCTTAAATCCCTCATTGACGGTAAAAAAGAAATTGGACTGATTTGGTGATTATTGTTCGCTGTTAATGTGCTTGTTGCATGTTAATTATTGCATTATTTCTTGACATCAATTCGTTTTGTTGATTATCGATGGCGCCAGTAACTCAGTCGCAAGTCGAAAAATGTCAGTTATTGACATTACTAGCAAATTTTCGCAAGTTTTCTTGGAGAACCCAACTTTCCTGTTTATTTAAATGAAGGCCTTTAGAGTTTAAATGCTTATTATTAATATTCGAATTGTTTAAAAAAATACATTGTTTCTAGTACAGTATTCATTAAGAATTGAATTAACTTGTTTTGCTTTAGCCAAAAGAACGTCAGTAGAATCAATACACAACTCAGAAGAAAAATACAAAGAATATCTTTCAATTTAGAATTGTTTGTTTGTGTATTTTTGTTTAAGGGCGTTTCTTGTACATTTGCATTATATATTCCAAGTTGTTGTAAATCAAACTTTTCACTTTAGCCTTAGTTTTTCAAATTTCAATTTTTGCTATGTAAAATTTCTACTACAGAGATTGTAAAAGGCCGGTTTTGGACGCAAAAAATCTCTGGCGCAAAAAAATCTCTGGCGCAAAAATATTTCTGAGGTTTAAAAAAAAATGGGATCTTAATTTGAAAGTTTCAAAATCAAAATTTTGAATAAAAACTATCTTAAAGTTATAATATATATATCTTAGATCTGGATGTGATGGAAGAGCAATCATTGAAAGAGTTGAGAGCTCTCGCTAAAGAGAAGGGTATTCCCAAAAGTTATTATCGAATGATGAAAGGAATACTCAAAAATGTTGTACGTAAATTCGAGGCAGGTTCATCTAAGCCTGTGAAATCATCGAAACCAGCAGCAGCTTCACCAACTGTAATACCAAAATCACCCGAAGTTGCACCTGTTGAAAATCAGGATACACCCCTGATTAATCGAACATCGATAGAGTTGAGGGCTCTCGCAAAAGAGAGGGGTATCCCCAAATACTATCGAATGACTAAACGGAAGATCGTTAATGCTTTGCGAAGGCAAGAGATGAATGTTGGTAAAGCTCCACCAACTAAAACTACGAAGAAGGAGAAGGACACTCGCACTTCGAAAGAATTGAAGGCCCTCGCAAAAGAGAAGGGAATACCAAAGTACTATCGAATGACTAAACAAAAACTCATCAATGCTTTGCGCAAGCAAGAGATGAGTCAGGATAAACCCCCCACAACTAAAACTACAAAGACGAACAAGGACACACGTACTTCGAAAGAGTTGAGGGCTCTAGCAAAAGAGAAGGGCATTCCGAAGTACTATCGAATGACCAAGCGGAAGATCATCAATGCTTTGCGAAAGAAAGAGAGGGAAGAACAAGAACAAGAAGAAGGAGTGATAAAGAAATACAAAGTAGAAACTGCTACTAAAGATGGTGTAGAGTATTTTGAATTCACTATCCGTGAAGTAGAATCAGGGTTTAGGGGATACCTTAAAACTTACAGAATAGAATGTGAAGAAGAAGGAAAGGAACATTTCCCACCTGGTATTTTCATACATAGTAGTAAAGATGAAATCAAAGAACTTTTTGAAAATCAAAAATTACCAATAAAAGTAAAGTTCGTTGCTGCTGGTAAGTTTTATAAAACAAACAAAGAGACTGGTGAGTCAGTTGAAATTATTTCATATTTTCATTCAGATAATAAAATAATAACAGATGGGACAAACATTTCTCAATCAATTATTGAAATGGGTGAAGAGATAGATGAGAAATATGATTTGGGTTATCTTGATGCTAGTGATTTTGTATTTGATGGAATTGAGTATTTAGAT
>JAOTRI020120946.1:0-12158 GCA_028564885.2 Zoanthus sanctaehelenae
TCGAGCAAAAAGTCGAGCAAAAAGTCGAGCAAAAAGTCGAGAAAAAAGTCGAGCAAAAAGTCGAGCAAAAAGTCGAGAAACCGTTAAAAATTGGGCGCGATTCAAAAAAATTGAACTCGACCCAAATAATTGAACTTGATCCAAAAAAAATGAATGCGATCCAAAAATATTCAACACAATATTGAAATGGCACTTCCAGGGCTCCGTACTAGGGAGACACCAGCACTGATTCTTGCAAATTGGACTTGAGACTTGAACTTGCCACCTATAAGTGGCCAATGCCACTAAAAAATAAGCACTGGCCACTAGATTTTTTGAACTTGTAGCCAGCTGGCCACTACAAGTTTGTGTAGAACCTTTGCAATTGATTAACTAAAAGTTATTGTTTCTAATAACATTGTGAAGAACAAAGGAAGCTTATCTACTTTCTTGGGCAAACAAATCTGGAGACAAATGCAACTATTCAGATGCAGATGTAATTACTAATACAATAATTGCCATGTTTACGCCACTATCCTCAGTGGATGTACACAATAATGTTTGTAGGCTTAGGTTTTGAAGCATGTGGTCGGCTTTCTTTCCGCAGTGTCTCGTTCTTGATGTTTTTGTGTGCTTGTAGAAAGACTTAAGTCATAAATTTGAAAAAAAATGAAGCAGCAGGGATCTATTTTAGATTTTTGTTCTGTAGCTGGGAAGAGAAACATTGCAGATATAACTAATCCTGATGATGCAGATCGAAGTAAGAAAGCAAAAGAACCTGAATTGAAATTTTTAACAGAAATGGAAAGAAGAAAATATCTTCACATCCTTTATAGGTGAAAATATTTGCAAAGTGCAAATTAGGAGTATTTGGAGCATAACACATAATTAAAAGTAAGAAAAAAGTAGGAAATTAGAGCTTTTTAATAGGTATTAGCTCATCTGTATGGATTACACGTTGAAAATATATATTATGATATTGGCAACTAAAACTTGTGCTCTGGCCACCAAATTTTTGCCTCTGGTGGCCAGCTAAGAACTTAAAAAAAAAGTTAATTTTGACTCCTGACCTGTGGCACATCTTAGAATGTGCACACACCATTGAGTGATAAACAGAGACAATGAAAGAGTAGACCATGCTCATTTGACAATTTTACATTGATGATGATTTCATCAAAATTTGCAAAAATAACATACTTTATAATACAATACCTTTAACCTTGTTGTTTTCTTTACACTATTCTTGGCACAATGTAGAAGGCCTGGATATGTATTGTTTGTAAATACTCTTAACATTCTAATAGACATTCATAGTCACTTCTAGAATGTTTGATGATATGTATGGCCAAAAATTCAGTAGTTACTGCTTGTTATTTGAAAGTATTGTGACCATGAGTACCTTACACGACTACACTCAGGCACAAAATCGACACTACCACAGCTATAATTTCTTCGTAATTCCTCCTTATCCCTTTTGTGTTTAAATCATTTAGGGACAAGATGTCATCAAAAAAGAAGCAAAAATGACAAATATACCCAGGTTGTTTAGGGAAAAGTGTGAAAATTTTGACTTTTTGAATCTTTGGATTTCCTGTGTGCTTCTTATTTACAGTATTTATTATTAGAGTTGATATTAAATTATTATTCTTTACTTTGTTTGGCTCAGTAACTAGAATGCTCTTAGAAGAAAACAAAGTGCCCTTTCAAGTGGCTGAACTACAGAGAGGAGACATGCTCTATATGCCTCAGATGTGGTGGCAACAGTCATTGCTTCAACCAGGAAGGAATCTGGCTATCAGATTTCAGTGGCCAGCAATCTTTCCATTAACTTTAACCAAAGAGACAAAAAAGTTTAAAAGTATGTCACATGTTTTCTACATCATTCTACAACATATACATTATAACTGTCTATCAAACACAGAATTTTATTAGCAATCAGGTTGATTGTCTTATATCCCCCCCATGCAGGATGGGGTACATTGGGATAAAAAGGATAGGGATGATTGTTGGCAAATTTGAAAAAATTCCCTAAAAACTACCAATAATTGAAAGTGAAAAACTTTTCAACCCTAAAAAATACCTCATAGCAAAAAATAATCCCTATGAATTGTTAAATAAGTTGGATTTTTCTCTGAAAACTCCTAAAAATATCAAATTGCCAATTTTGACTGGTTCTTAAAACTACAGTAATCATCGACCCCTATCATTTATCAATATAAGGAGTACTCCCCCCTCCTTCCAGGTTTTATATCCTTTGTGATTCATTTTCATTTTTTGCTTTAGCTCAAAATCAATATTGTGTACATTTATGAGATACAGTTCCTGTAGGTTCTAAGTGATTGAAAAGTTTTAAAACTTTCGTATAGAAAGTCAGATTGGATGCTGTAGCAACTACTATAGCTTTTAGGCCTCATCAGCACAGCACAGCTAGTTTATCATAACACGATTACAACTTCACAAAATGGACAAAATGTGTAATTCATTGAAATTTATTTTATTTATTTTAGTTGCCCCCGCGAGGAAAACTTTTTTTTCTACATGTATGTTTGACTAGAAACCCTGTCTGTTAGTGTATATATGGGAGATCCCTGTGAAGGTTTGGGAAGTTTGCCCCTGCAGACTAAAAATACGGTACGGCCCTGCACTTTTGTATTGTAGTGTAATGAAGCATTAGCTTAGTGTGTGATCAGCAAACAATTAAAATCAAAGCTTACATTGCCCATTCATAAATGAAGACATAATTTTTTACATATACTGTACTAAAACTACAATTGTTTGAACAATGCTGGTATAAAAACAGAAGTCCTTGAAATGTTTAATATTTCGACACCAGATATTGTAAAATAAAATAATGTTCAATACCAATCATTAAAAGTATTTTTTTGCAGCAGTGTAACAATATATGGTTCTGGTTACTTTACAAACATGATGCAAACTTTATGCTTGAACCCCAGGGCACCCCAGTGAGTGCACGACCTTAGTGCTCTTTGTCTGTGATGATGTTAGTTGTCATTTGTAATTAATTAATCTATTTGAAGTAATTAACTTTTAGTGTCAAATAATTATTATGTACTGTATTATTACATTTTATGTTGTTCCTGTTAGGTCAAGAAGATTTGATATCCCAAGGAAAGTTCTCAATGTTGAATAAAATGGTGTTGAAGTATGAGCAAATTTTACAAACATCCCAGCAGCTGCCACTGAGATGTGTAATGCAAGACAAATGGATGAGTGAATTTGAATTTGAAACAGCTAAAATGTCACCTGAGGATTATGAGAAAATCCACAATGGTATAGATTACAGCCAGGTAAAGGACTATTAATTTACATCTTCTGTAGTTCTAAACTATTTACACTTAATGTTATGATTAAGCAGGAAAACTACAAAAATAAGCATTTAAAGTAATCTTAATTGACTTTTCTTCTATTGCCTTAACCAATATATAGTTTATGTGACATAGAAGGTGTATCAAATTTATATATTAATTATAAAAATGTACATATCAACATTTGCCAACAACATTTCACTCAATGACTGTCACTCAATAAATCTACATAATTATACATTGTCCTTAGTGTTAAAATAGAAATCTCTCTGTAAATAATCAATAATAAATGCAGGTTAGATACAACTGGGTTGGTTCTCATGTTACTGTCAGTAGGTAAGTGTTAATTAGATAGAATTAATTATAGATTTATTATTTTTAAATGTATGTGACTGGGCTTGGTTAACAGTTCCCAGCCCAATTCCTGACTGCCAAAATTTTAATGTCCATTCCATGTAAAGCATTACTTCACACTAGAGTGGGGATTTGAGGATACCAAGGTAGGCAGTAAATTCAATCCAAATCATTACTAATACTTAACATTAGAAAGGAATTTGAGGATATCAAGGCAGGCAGTTAGGGTCTGATTCACTTTGGCCCATTACAACTATCTCAGATTGAGAATAAAGTTTTGAAATTCCTTCCAAAATTAATTATTGGATTGATGAAATGAGTTTTATCGATGAGAAATATTATTCATTTTGCACCAGGCCCCAATGAACACACCCTTCATTCTGTACCAGGCCCCAATGAACACACCTTCATTCTATGCAAGTTATAACATTTGAACAGTGTTCTTAAAAATCAATGAAATTATACAAAGTAATATAATAATAATAACAACAACAACAATAATAATAATAAATTCTGATTATAATTTTATACTAATGTATTTTTTTTATAGGAACTTAGATGTTCCTTTGATGAATCAAATCTCAAAAGCCCTTGCCATGCAAAGGTGTGCCTTGAGGATGCAGAAAGCCAAGCATGTATTAAATATTCACTTGAGTACTGCACAAGATGGGAGGACCATGGCTGCATAACTGATATGCCACAGATATTGAATAAAAAGACACGTAGTGAATTTCATTCAATTTTGGCAACAGAAAGTCAGTATCAGGCTGATAGCTAAATTGCTGTGTAGTGTCTAACTTGTACAGTATGAACCTTATTCTATATTTTATACCAAAAACCTTGTAAGGTCTCTGTCAGGAAAAGAATAAACTAAAAACTGAAAAAATTTTTGCTCATACAGGCTATTCTAATTTTCTTGATGCTCTTCAGTAATGTTTTGTGATTTGTGTAGTTCAAGTATCTTTATAATTGGATCTTGATATTTGGGATGCAGTTCATTTGTTGGTATCTATAATAGAATCAAATTGCTTGATTTAAGTTTGTAGTGGAGTACATGGGGTAAGAAGTTAATGGTACCTAAAATTCATTCAAACATTCTATTAAATTATGGAGATTTCATTATGAGGCTAGGATATCAGTATAGAAACACAGCATATATTTATTTTGAAATATCTAGTGACGAGGAATAATACTAATGAAGCAATTGTATGTTGATCAATGGCATAATTATATACATACATAAATACATCACATGTAAATATGCACACATACAGTACATCATAGTTTACATACATGTAAAATACATTCATGCACTTCATTTATAATATAAATATGTAATTTAGTGATAAATATGTAAATTTTATAACACCATATTAAAAGGTAAAAACTTACTGACGTGTAATACCAGCAAGTTTTCTCCTTTTTATATGTGCATAATTTATATTTTTCTCATTACAAACTGTTTCACACTAGTTAGTAATAAAAATGTAAATTCTACACTGTAAAAAGGAAATACAGCAGCTCAGCTCAAACTAGTTTACCGCTAGTTATTTTTCTATTGTTTCACACTAGTTTACTGCAAGTTATTTTTCTGTGTAAATATGCAGTCAAAAACAAGACTGAGTTTACAATTTATAATGTTTAAAAAATTAAAAACAATTATTAACTAAACCTGTTTTTTATGTCTGTGATATCATGATTTTAGCGTAGCCTTTAGAGAAAGTGGTTGCTTTTAAACTAGCGTACTTTTGAATTTGTAGTGTAAGAAGCTGCTATCTGTACAGTTAGAGGTAATTCCACAGAACTGCTCCCCAAGAGTTTAATGATCTACTGTATGTGTATATACATATATGTATCTATACAATACAGTACATCAATCACTATACCAAACAATAGTGCAGACAAAACATTTGAATATAAAAACTCTGAGTACCTGCTCCTGCATCTTACTCTGGTCTATGCATCTTCATAGTGTCATATTGCAATCCTGACCAACTCTCATTTGATTACAGCTCGGTCTAGTACTATAGATGTAAAAGCCTTCCCTATAGGTCTACAAAACTCACGAACAATTTTCTTTTTATCTGCAGACCATTTTTGCTCCTTAGAACAAGAGGGAGGGGTTATACAGGAACAGCAGTAAAATAACTATAAAATATCCTGCAACTGTCATTAATATAATTCTGGTATTATAACAATTTAGTTGATGTTCGTGGGCGTAAATATGTTTTGGGCCCAACTCAGGCTCATTTTAGCCCGAGTGCAGCGAGAGCATTTAGCACAAAAACAAGAACATTTTGCTACTTCAGAAACATTGGCTTAAAGCGGCCACCAAAATGTCCATTAGAGCCCGGATAATACGCCACAATGCTCGCCAAAGTTATAATAACTGTTTTTAGAGAATAAAGAGAGTGTAGAATAGATCACAGTGTCATTACCAACAGTTGCAGGGTATTCTACAGTTGCACCAAAATTTCTTAAAAGAATTGCGGTCGTTTGGCCTATGAGTCATTTCGCCTACGCCTAGAGTTAATTCGCCTATGTCTGAAAGTCGTTTCGCTTACATGTAATTTAAAACCAAACAAAAAACCTAAGCAATAAGATGAAATAAATAATAAACCATAATAATTATGAATGACATAAAATTGAATTACTGTGGTTTATGTGAGATTCGCCACTTTTGAGTCGTGTTGTCTTTGTACGTGTAAATACATGTATTAGAATCTCGAATTTCGGTTCTCCTATATTTTAGAGGCAAGTGATAATTAAATTCTGTTTGTTTTAACCCTTTGGCTCCTAAAAGGGCCTAAACTGACCGTACTATATTGGTACTGAGTTTAGGAATTCAATCTTTCTTAAACAAGAAAACCATGTTTCGACTTTGATTTTAAAGCAAACTTTAGTAGTTTCTTTAACTTTGGAAAGCCAGTGATGCAGTAATAAAGTGTCATTTTTGCAGAAAGTCATTAGTTGAAGTGCAAAAATTGAAAAAAAAATACCATATGTGATCCTCCACGGGAAAACCAACCTAAAGGTGATGACATGCGCATGCTTTTTTAACATGGTGGAAAAAGGAAGTTTTCGATGACACAGTACACCCGTGCCACGATTCACGCCTCATTAAAATTTTCTTTTATCTGATAAAGACAAAAGAGCGTGCCATTCTAACAAAGGGCTGTTAAAGTTTCAAAAACAAAAGGCCGTGTCATTTTGCACGTTAAGCCGTGTTAAACTGCTCCAGAAAGAAGTTATGAAGTCAAAAATAATTAATTGTAATCAAACTCATGTCGCTTTGCCGCTTTTTGGGTTGGTCAGGACGTTACTCGATATGTACTTTCTATTTATATACTACCTGACTGTTATTGGGAAGGATTTTGTACCACAATTTTAAGTTTTGCAGTTGCTAAAATTGTGTTTATTGAAAACACAGTGCCAGCAGAAAGAGAAAACTGAATTTTTTGGTTTGCTGCTGTCGTACCGATTTCGTGGCAGATTATTTCAAGGTTTGTGATGAAATTTCCATCCATGTTCTCATTTTTTAATAATTGAATTTTTGATTTTGAACTTCTAAAAGTTTTTTTTATTGCAAAATAATTTATCTTTCATGTTTTGAATTTGAAGGTTTTTTTTCGAAAATAATTGCCTAACAATCTGAAAAGTAAAAGTTTATTTTATTAACGTTTTCCTGCTAGTGCACAGCCTTAAATCCAAAAGCATTTAATTCTAACACTTTTTCATTCATTTCATTTCTTGAAAAGAAATCTGATATCATTTACAGGTGATGTCAATTTGGAACAAAATTTAAAGCAACAAAACAGATTCATTTATGAAAATCTTCAAACTAAGATATACAGAAACTATGTAATTATTAAGTGTTCGGTTTTAGAAATCCAAAGGACGCCTAAAGTTTAAACTAATGTTATTGGTAGTCCCACGAAAATTTCAGCCGGACGACCGTAAAAATTGATCACTGGAACTGTATGTTATCATGGCTGAAGTTAACAAAAAGCACTTTGACACACTAAAAATAAAAGATTAACCGTGTCAAGACGTGTTAAGACAGTCAAGACAAAACGAACCGTGTTTCCCATTGTTTCGCTCATTAATATGTGCATAAGGCACGGTTGGTATGGCGTGTTAAAAGCAGCGTGTGTGCACGTGTCATCACCTTTAGGTTGGTTTTCTAGTGGAGGGTCACATATTGTCTCGTTTTTGGAACAGGAAAATCAACGACTTTAGCCTTAGGCCTTGGATTTTTTGATGAAGTTTTCATTCCCAGCAAGCTTTCATAACAAAATTCAGACCTAGTACTGAGATATAGTGGAGGTTTTTAGCATTTTTTCAGTTTACGGATTGAGCTACAGCCGTTTCTTTGAGCCAATCTTGCCCCAATGTGTTTCCCGCCATTTGCAATGTTATGTTTCGTGTAGGGTTTGATGGCGAATTTGATCACGATTTTGCGTGTCGACAAAAGTCTGTACCAATATCTTTACATTCTGTTAAAGTTTCAAGAAGTGAATAATACGGGTGAAAAAAATGTTAAGAGTTTCATTTCTTATTGAGACTTATTGCTTTAACGTCGATTTATTTTATTAGTATTAAGCGAAATGACTTTCAGACGAAACGAAATTGCAATTAGAAAAATTTCATTGCATACTTCTCTTACTATCCATCGTTGTCTTTTCATGACGTCGACAAAGTTCTCTTCACCTCCACGGTTTCTACCCATCGAAATGAAAACTCTCGCCTTTTCATCAGCAAGGTTAGGGATACTTTTAGCTAAAAGCAACGAATCTTCTGCGGAATAAAGTACTTCAGCAGCTAAAATCAATTGAAAACGACCTCTCTCAGTTATTTTATCCACTTTATCGCCCCAGGAATACTTTTCTACACGTATCCTGGCTTGGTCCGATTTCGGAATATTAAATCGGACGTTTTCTTCTAGTAATGATACACAGCAACTTTGATCCGTCAACGTTGTGTGTTTTGCTCCCAGAAGACAAATATAAAGTCCGACAAGACCGCATCCGGCACCAAGCTCAACTACTCTACAGCTCTTTAGGTACGTTTCAGGAAACAACCTGCGGTTGTCAAACATTTTAGCTAACACTATACTTCCATCCCACACTGTTGAACCTAAGGAGGAATAATTCTGTACCAGTTTTAACTTTTGAATTTGAGATTTTCTTTCCGATTTTTTTTCTTCACCCTCACCTTCCTTTGTACCCGAACTGCTAACTGGTGTAATCTCTAGCTGAAACGGTTGTTCGAATTTGCACTTATTTGGTTTATATTCTTGTCTAACCCACATATTTCTTCGATCTTCGAGAATTATCCTAGCCGCCATGTTGCATTGTTAGTGTATGTTCTAGCTAACACAAAGTATCAGTGATAAAGTAATGTAACTGCTTCTTGGGGGGGGGTGTGTGGAAGAACGCTTTTTCGGCCTTAGGGCCCCTGTAAACGTTCCACTACCAAGTAGCATGACATGGCATTAAAAGACAATATGGAAGAATCATCATGAAATTTCTTATAAATTTGGAGCAAATTTAGAACGTCAGTAGTTAGAAATGTTACTGAAGTGATAAAGTTTGTGCCCGATTGACCTAATATTTCTAACTGAGGAACTTCGCGGTGCCATTTTGCCATGCCAGAACAGGATTTCAAGCCACAAAAAAGTATTGTCTACAACCAGTTGCTGCCATACAGCGGAAGACTTGAAGAAGAAGCCACCAAATGCCTGGCAGAGATAAAATACAACCTGGGACGAGCTTTAGTATTCCGGGAAATGACGCCAGGAATTTTATACTGGGGAAATCGCTTGTTAAAGTGAGTAAGTTTAAGATGACAATGTAACCGGCTTTTTGTTTTATAATCGTCGACACTAATCGATCATTACCGATTAATTACAGTATAAAAAGTAGTTATTCTCTTTCAGTACCATTTACTGCAGAAAACCATAAAAAAGCTCCTTTTGCTTTTGTAATAACCAATGAGTATAAATTCATGTTCTTGAATATCGATGTTTTTGTTCAAATTTAAAATGTTTCATACTACCACTACTACTGTTTATGGATTTTAAGTGGTGTTTAGTCTATGAAGTTAATTATTAGAAACCAATGGATAATTCCGTAGTGGGGAATACTTGCAAGTTTATGCATGGGGTTTCATTGCGTATAGCTAATAATGATAACAATAATAATAATAATAATAATAATAGTAATAATGATAATAATAATAACAATAATAATGATAATTGTAAATCTCGCTTATGAAAGGTAATTTACTACTGAGTTGATTGTTATAATGAAAACTGGGAAAAATATACATATACATATATATTCATACACATACACACATATACATATATATATACATATACATACAGATACAGATAAATACTTTCCCAAAGATCACAAAATTCACAAATCTTCAACCGTAACACTATTAAAATTAGCTACAACTGCATGAATAACACCAAGCAGATCATCAATAACCACAACAAACGCATACTAACGTCTTCTCAAGCCAACGATACTGTAACCATTGCTACAATTGAAGAAAACAAGAAATGTAACTGCTGAGAAAAGAACGCTTGCCCGCTCCCTGGAAACTGTCTACAATCATCCGTTATTTATCAAGCCACAGTAACCCGCAAAGACAACAACAAGGAAGACACCTACATCGGACTAACAGAAAATGCCTTTAAAATTAGATTCAGAAACCAAACAGCTTCATTTTGCCATGCTAAACACAGAACTTCCACCGAACTCAGTAAGCACATCTGGACTCTTAAAGGCAACAACATTGATCATTTTATTTCCTGGTGCATTCTTTCGTCAAACTCGCCATACAGTAGCTCCAGTAAAAAATGTAACTTATGCCTTAAAGAAAAATTTCTAATCATCTGCCGGCCTGATCTGTGTACACTTAACTAGGGCAACGAACTTTTGTCTTCCTGCGGCCATAGAAACAAAGCCCTCCTACACAGTACGTGACCTGTTTAATCCTGTAATGCATATATTAAATTAAGAAAGCCACTTACGGATATAGTGAAATGCAAGAGAATCAATAGTTTCAGAAACCCACATTTTAGATACAGTAGATCAGCTACTGTAAAATGCCAGGATATTTTGAAAGAACATAGCAGTTATAAAGGAGTAGTTTATTTTTTGGATGTAAAGGTTTTTGATCAATATCAGACATAATTTCTTCAATAGCGGTAGACAGTTTTAGTTTATGTGATTGGTTTGTCATTTCGAAATGAAAGCATCTTCCTTAATATTTAAATGATTCTCCAATTTCTATGAAAGGCACAAGAATGTTGTTTATTATCAGTTTAAGTAAATACTGAACGGACTTTGAAGCAACTTTTTTGATTCCAAATGTGCTACATTTATCAACTCGGAAATCATGTCAGCCCATCTGTACCAAATACTGAAGTGATTAAGCACGTGCTGGTTCTCAGATTCTTGAGTTGTGATTACAGCTGCATCGTCTGCGAATTGTAACCAGTGGACAAGAGTTCAAATATTGAGCAATGTTACTCGGGGAAAAACCAAATTGACGATATTTTTCTGATTTAATGTGTTGTATAAAGGTATTGAAGCACATGTTAAAGAGAAGTGGACTGAGGCAGTCACCTTGGAAGACTCTGTGGCCTACGGGAATGTAAGGAGTGTTGAATTCTGAAATAATGATTGAAATCTTAAAAGTGGTGTATAAACTTTGTACAATCTTCTTAATGTGAGCAGGGATGTGGTGGTATTCAAGGATGGACTGGATTAAATTATGATGCATTTCGCCAAAAGCGTTTTTCAGTTCAAGAAGAGTTATTACTACAGATCTTTGTTTTATGCGTGCCTTATTTATGATGCTAGCCATATGGAAGGTATGCTCCAGAGTTCCAGACAGGCTAGGAATAAATCCTTTTTGAATTTTATGCTCGATTAGATTATTGACAGTAAGGAAGGAATAAATGGAATTTCTTAGACTTGATGTAAATACTTCCAAAGGTATTGATTCCAGAGTTATGGGACGAAACTTGGAAGGTATTTTTGTGTCGCCTCTTCAATTATGTATTAGAGTTGTACATGCTTTTTTCCACTCAGTAGGAATTGTTCCAGATGACCAAACTAGTTGAATAATTTCAGTGAGATAAGTTCATAGAATAGGACACCGTTTAAGACAAATTACTGATATTTGATCCAGTGGACAAGGAGAGCCAGACACTTTTATTCTTTGGATTACATTTGTAACTTTATCATAGGTAGCAGGTTCAAGGTCAAATGGAACTTCCGGTGTTGATAACTTTGGAATCCAGTTTGAAATTATAAACATTCTGTTTGGATTGACTGAAGAAAGGGTTTTCATGAAGTAAGAAGCACAATCTGACATGGAAAAGGAACCCCAAAATCTTTTCTTAACCCTCTGACTACTAGGAGGTTTTGCCATTTTGAACAATTTTTTGTATCAAAACAATCAATTGGCTTTCTCTAA
>JAOTRI020120957.1:0-12158 GCA_028564885.2 Zoanthus sanctaehelenae
ATTAAACCATTATTATTATTATTATTATTATTATTATTATTATTATTATTATTATTATTATTATTATTATTATTATTCTGCTGACAAAGACCAAAAAAGTGTTCTCACATAGAATTTCCTAATCACCCTCATCACAATATGCGGTGATGTTGTGGGGCCTCACTCTTTAAAATAGTACGAAAGGGAAACCGAGAGGTAAAGTACACTGCGAAAAAAATTTTTTGCTTGAGGTCCATCAAAACTGCCCTTGAGAAGTTATTTCAGAAACCTGGATTTCAGGAAGAGATTGATAAGTTGAGAAATCCAGAGATTCATCTAGAAATCATGGGAGATATTTATGATGGCCGTATCTGGCAGAAAGTTCAGGTATTAGATGGACAACCGTTTTTAGATTCACCAAATACCTTAGGTTGCATGTTAAATCTTGATTGGTTTCAACCATTTAAAGACAGTGTATACTGTATGGGAGTAATATACCTGAGTTTCCTTAATCTACTTACAAAGGAACGAAATAAAGAAGAAAACACCATTGCTGTTGGTCTTACTTCCGGCCCCAAAGAGCCCAAAAGACATATTAACACATTTTAAAGCCAATGTTGATGAACTTTTGGGACTGTGGAACGGCGTTTGGCTTGACATAAAAAAAAACCATTACAGGACCATACGCTGTCGGCTTGCTGTTCTCTGTGTTACGAGCGATATTCCTGCATCGAGAAAATTATGTGGATATGTTGGTTTCAGTGCAACAAAAGGTTGTAACAAGTGTTGAAAGTGTTTTCTTTGACCTCGTTTTGGTGACAAGGCTGACTTCTCCGGATTTGATAGAAAAAACTGGAACATGCGTTCCAATGAGTCCCTGAGAAAAATCGCTATGCTTCATAAAAGTGCAACGACGAAGGATGATAGAAATTGCATTGAAAAAGAAGATAGAGCGTGGTTTTCCGAGCTACATCGACTTCCCTACTTTGACTTCCTATCCTTCATTGTAATCACCCCGATGCATAATTTGCTGCTTCGAACAACAAAAAGAGTTTTAAAGACTCCCTGGAAACACCTACTAATATTGGAAGAATTATAAGAAAAATTGCATCGTCTTTCTCAGGCTTTACTGCTGATCAATTCAAGAATTGGACAAATGTTTTTTCAAGTTTTGCGTTGAAAGGAATTATTTCAGACGAATATTTACAATGCTAAAAACTTTTTGTTACAGACGTAAACGGTTCGACCGTTAGGGTAGTAATGTTTAACTTCAAGAAAGCATTTGATCTGATAGAACAATATGGCGACGTTACGGGCGAATGTGTGTTATTTGGCTCTATTCACTTTTGCTATTTTATACATCAAATAGCAAGCCTTTTGCAGTTCGAGCATACTATACCAAATGGAGCAAAACGAAGGTGTACAAAAAACCTTTATATACTTTTCGCTTTGGTCATACCGCCGAATAAATGGAACTAGGCTTCGAACATCACGAACTTCGCTAATTCAGCTCCTTCTCTTATCAGGCGATATCAAAACTTGCCCTGGTCCTAGTGACAGATGTGGGTTGTGTTTAAAAGTTTTGAAGAAAAACCAAAGCAGGATATCTTGCTCGCTGTATTATTTGAAGTTTCATCTGAAATGCTTCAGCTCTGATGAGAGCGAAGTCAAATGTAAATTTTGTCTTTTTAACAACACTAACAACCAAGATGGAGCTGATTGTGAAAGCTGATAAAGACCAATAAAAAAACTCTAATCAATACAACATCCCTGAACTTAGCGAACTTATCTCTCGAAGGGGCCTTAAGATTTTGCATCAAAATATTAGAAGCGTATTGGCAAACAAAAGTACCATCTGCCAAATTCTGGATGGCTTTAGGAATATACACATTTTCTCGGTTAGTGAAACACATTTATCTTCCGAAGGCGTAGCCGAGGTTCAAACTGAAGGCTATACATTTATTGCAAACTCAAGGGCTTCGGGTCAAGGTAGAGGTGTTGGTGTTTATATTTCTTCATCTATTTCCTTTCAAAGACGAAATGATCTCGAACAAGATGATATTGAATGCATTTGGGTTGAAATATTTATTTCATAAAACTAAATGCTTTTTAATTGGACTACGGGGTTTAGGAGATTGGTTAGAAGGAAACGCTTGGACAATCACAATTACCCAAGTGAACGTGGCATCAGCTGGAACCACCCACTCATTCCTTAATGCTTCGCATGTGTCAAGGACGAGACATGCACATCAAGTCACTGCCTGCAGTCTCTACATCCTGATGTGCAGGTCCAATGAAAAGTATGTTTAAGATCATGCAACTGACAAGGACAAATTTTTTTTTGAGCAATGGAGAGAGCAACATAACTTCGCATGTCCCCATTTCAGATACTGCTTGATTACACTAAAGTTGCAGCTAACACTCTTACGTTTTGTCCAATCCTTGTGTAACCATGGACTTGGGCTTTATAAGGACACAATCAGCCAGCTCCTACCCTGGTTTTTTGCTCTAGATAAAGTAAACTATGCTAGATGGTTAACAGTGCATTCTCCCTGGGTGAAACATGTGCTGATGTAGAGGAAAAGTTTGAGGGACTCTTCGTGGAGCGCAAAACACAGAGGAAGTTCTCTGCTCTCCCAAACGATCATGGTCACGAAAAGAATAACAAGCTGGTCAAAGGTAAGTGAATTCAAGGTTATGAATGAACATACTCGAACGTGGTTCTCATTATCATACCTTGCATTTCCTCTTTCGATTTCTCTTCTCGTAGGGGAAGGTGGCGCAGTGGGACTTACAAAAAATTGTTCTCAGTTGTTACGGTGGACGTTTTGCAATCCAGAGATTGCAAGGACCATCATAGAGTTTGAAACAACACAATCTTCCACCAGAGCAACTCGTACCAACGAACGTGCATACCAGCATCACGAGCAAGTCGCAAGTGTACAGAAAACATTCCAAAAACAAGTCCAGTGCCTTGTAGACACCATCGAAACAATGGGAAATCCCTTCTTCGAATCTGGGGATGAACTACTGGTACTTTACACCAAAGAAATAGCAAGTGAGAAGGTAGTAGACACTGTCAATAGAATAGACCAAGTAGGTAAGGAGCAATACGAAGCATTTGTGGAGGAGCGAATTGTCCAGCAGGAGAAATCAATCTCTGATGTCATAAAAGAGAATAATTTGCACTTTTCAGAAGTACAAGAAGATCACATCCTAAAACTTTCTGGTGCATGCAAAACCTTTTTAGATTATGCAGAACTGATCTATCTGCCCTACATCAAGAGCCAGTTGCAAAAAGTTAAGCAAATAGATGTCATTTGGGACTGTTACATAGTTGATAGCTTAAAAGCACACACAAGTAGCAAGCGTGGTAAGGGGATCCGTCGCAGAGTGCAGGCCGATGTGAGGCTTCAAGGTAACTGGGGCGAGTTCCTGAGAGTTGATGAAAACAAGACAAAGTTATTCCTGTTCCTCACCGACCAAACTTTATCTCTTCGATTCGAAGACAAGAACGTTTGTTTTCTCCACAGCGACCTGCATGTGATTTCTAACTCTACCCCTGCATCAGCACAAATTTCACCATGTTCCTAAGAGGAGACTGAAACACGACTACTGACTGCACGCATCTGACTCCTCAAGAAATGGTCATAAGAAGCTGATGGTGCGCACTGTAGATACAGATGTTGTTGTTATAGTGATTTCTGTATTTGTATCTCTCAACATAGATGAAATGTGGATGGCATTCGGTGCAGGGAAGCATTTCCGACATATAGCTGTACATGACATTGTCAAGTCACTAGGAGAGGAGAGGTCTCAAGCTCTCCACGTGTTTCATGCTATGACGGTATGTGACGAAACAAAAATAAGGCTTAGGCAGCATGATCATCTTATGATGACGTCACAGCCTCTTTTCTACGGCTGAGCACCTGTCCTAGTCAGAACGATATGTTGCAGTCAATGCCTCGGATAAGAGATGTTTGTGACTCTAATGTACGAACGAACTAGCACATGCGAAAGTGTAAACGATGCAAGGAAAATCCTTTTTTCTCAGAAGGGTCGGTCACTGGAGAACACACCACCAACAGCTGATGCACTGCTTCAGCATACTAGAAGGGCTGCTTTCATCGCTGGATATTGTTGGGGCCAATGTTTGGTTGGAATGCCTGTGATGACAACTCCTTCAGACTGGGGGTGGAACACAAATCTTTCCGCTTACGGCCTCTCTCATGACCAATTTTGGTTGATCTCACTTTGTTGTGATCTTTGATCCACCAATCAAACTCTCCGGACCAGGTTGGGAAAGTGACTTTCACACGTTCACCATCAATTTCGATTATTTTACATTTGGCCCACACGCCAAACTCATCTAATGCCTCGGCCAAACCCAAAACAGAAAAAAGGCAATTTCCAGAGAATCAATTAAAAGCCTTTACCAAACAATGAAAAGCCCGACTCCAGTTTTGTGTCCTGCGGTTATTACCATCAAAGAATGATTAATTTTCATCTGTGCTGAAGACGTAATGTGCCCAGTATAGCAAAGGTGATAATGTATTACATTTTCTTAGGTTAACAAATGTGGTGAAAATACATGTATTGCTTCTGTCAATACACAGGAAATATAGTGGTTTTATGCTTTGAGATGTGAAATGCTATGCTTTGAAATTTTAAAGTACTACAAAAACAAACACTCCAGAAATTCAATTGTACAAAAAAAAAGACTTATTTATCATAATTGTGCAGTATTGGATACATCTACCCCTATTGGCCACTACGAATTATACAGTTATTTAAGCCTACCAAAATAAAAATTAACAACATCTTTAACTGCAACAACTGTAACAAAAACTTTAGCTACATGCACAATAAAACCCACATTGAAAATTACTTTGGATGCAATAACGATGATAAGAAGGGATTTGTTTTCTTATATTCTTAATAGCATCAAAAGTTTGGAGTAAAAAAACCTCCCTCCCAACCATAAATATCTTAAAAAAGGACACAAACCAATAACTCTTTTACCTGGCCTAATTTAATATTTTAGTCTAAATTAAATGCAAATTCAGGAGCATGATCTGGTGCTGGGTGGGTGGATGATGGGCCTGGATTCCTTTAAATTCGCATACTTGCCCCCCTTTGGCTTAGTCGCCTTGCAATTTTTCGGTCCTTGCACACCACCAACAAGTTTAGCTCCTCACTTCGCCAAAAAAGAGGAAGGAACTAAAATGCTAATGGACTATATGAAATATATTTTGTTACATGGGAATCAATGCATAACATTTTTTTAAAAAAATGGGGATCAGTGGATAAGAATTCAATTAAGTCTCAATAACTCAAACTCTTATGGCACGTTTTCAGGGTCAAAACTAGATATGTGTTTAACACATTAATTACTTTTGAATTATAACTTCTCAGTAATCCTTTGAATCAAATTGTGTTATTTTTCGCCAAATTACTTTCGAAAAGGGCAGATTACAAGCACATTTTTCGCAAAAGACGCGTTGTTTGCAAACATTACTTAGAAATACACATTACTTGCGAAAAAACATTATTTGTGAATAGAATATAGAATATTTTTCAAACTATTCCCCGGACAATATTCAATGACGGGAATAGAATGGGAAATATTTCACAATAAAATTCCAACCATGGAATATTCTTTAAAACTATTTCCCAGACAATACCCTATGATGGGAATAGAATGGGAAATATTTCACAATAAAATCTGAAACATCCCCAAAATATTTTCCAAATAAGGTACTTAAATTAATGCTTAAATAGATATCAGATAGATATTAGATATTTAACTACGTAGATAGATAAGAATATGGTGGATAAACACTTCAATATGAAACATATATAAGAATAAAATAATAGGCTTCCAAGTTTCTGTTACATCACTTTTAAAGTGCAGTTTGTCTTTTTGGTTCCTTGTTCTAACTAATATATACAACTGATAATCAAACTTACAGTTATACTAGACTATGCTGCTTTTTTTTCCAGCAGTTAGCGTTGATCCAACTACCTTGAGCTACTGAAATGATGTTCTTGCCTCCCCTACCAATTATTTCCTTGACTAGCATATTATCATTACTGGCTTCTGAACAAAAAAAAAACAGATATCCACTGTTTGCCCCTCTTTGTCAACTCCAACTACTTTGCCATGCCATAGATAATCATGAAACTTAAATTAATGCTTAAATAACAACCATATCATGTTTTTCTGGGTAGGCAGGCACAACAACAGAATGTGGCACTTTCCATAGTTTTCGCATGAAATCAACAACTGTTGAAACATTGTTACCACAGTCATAAACAATGGCTTTTCTTTTGATATCATCAAGTACAAAGAAAATGTCTCATCTCCTCACTATCACTATCATCACCACCCTCACCATCACTATCACCTTGGAAAAACCATTTAGTGAATTTTTAACACCATTTCCATCAGCATTAAGTTCAAATGATCTCATGCAACCTTTACCAAATAGTTTGTAATTCCCTTCACACATGATAGATAAGAACATTGAAATTGAAACTACAATATCATTGTCCAGTAGGGAAATGATAATTGTGTCATTATTAGATAGGTATTTCCTTTAAAACAAAGAATTGATGCAAAACATTTTGATGCAGTGAAGCACACATTTGATACTTGAGATGGTAAAAGATTAAGAGCTCTTGACAATTTTTCATTATCATTGTTATTTAATTCCTCCACCTTAGAAGTTGTTCCAATCAATATTGAATGTAGGTTCCATTCTTTACAAACAAGTTTAGCTGTATCGACAGAACGTACTATACCCTGATTAAAGATAATAAAAAGAAAACAATTTATAATAAAGATACAATAAGTAGTTTAATTATTAATAAATAGATATAGATGAAATATTCAACCTTTCAAACCTCTTGTCATAACCAAACAATCAAAACAATTTATTAGATGTTCCTGTCTTAAATCACGCTGTTTGTTGTTATTAGCCACATCGTCTTCTTTTAAACCTTTCAGAAATTCCCTGCGCATTTCAGCACTTGTAAAAAATTTTTCAACTTCCTTGCAACTATTTCTTGACATTGTGCCTGACTGCTCGCTCAAAGACATGGCACCAATAATTATAATGTAGTTCGGTGAATCTGGAAAGAGATCCTAAAATTTCAAGTTCACTCCAATGGGGAGTTTGCAGGTTTCACGTGACATGACATCACACCTTTTCATGGTTGGTTGACACATTTTGGTGGGCAGGCAAAACAAATCCAAACAATATTCTCGGTATTACGAAATCACGTTGAATTACTTTACTTTTGCCAAAACTTTAAGTCAATTTAAGACTTTTACAAGTTGCAACTGCCTAAAACTTCTGGTAACTCTGGTTTTATACAAATAAAAGAAGGCCTTACAAATAAGTCGGTTATAAATACACTTCAATCTTTCACGATGGGTCAAATCGTATCTTACTTTGTGGAAGCGGTAGCAGCAGACAAGCAGCCAGCAAAAGATCACAAATCCTTTAGAGAGTCCACAATCCAATTTTTTAGAGGAGGGCAGGTACAAAAAATTGAAGTTAAATGCGGTTTTCAAACATTAATTGTTAAGTGCTCATGCTTACCTGAAATGCGAAAGGATCGTATTTACAATATTCTCGTACGAATAAAAGAGACACCAGCCGAAATACAGTTCGCAAAGTGTGACTAATCATAAGCCATTTTATAAGTATTTAGGTATTTATCTAGTTCAAACGCTGTCTTTTAATGAGTACACGACCTCTGAATAACAGCAATACACAACTTACACAATACCTGTTACTAAGGATTTGTTCCGCGAAAGCTGTTATTGTCCCTGTAATCTTATCTTGCCACAGTATTTTCGATTTCGCTGCAAATCAAAACAACATACTACTAAGTTCAAACATCAAAGTTTTTAACCTTAAATAAAGGAACTTTAAGAAGTTCTTTT
Source organism: Zoanthus sanctaehelenae (assembly GCA_028564885.2). Classification (NCBI taxonomy): domain Eukaryota; kingdom Metazoa; phylum Cnidaria; class Anthozoa; order Zoantharia; family Zoanthidae; genus Zoanthus; species Zoanthus sanctaehelenae. The sequence goes on from JAOTRI020120957.1 coordinate 7,934, forward strand.
TCTCAGGGGCCTTCAGAAATGTATATGGATGAGGTGTTTTATTTGCATAACCCTTAAGAAATTCAGTAATTTTCAAGAACCCCATGGAAAAATAGTTGTGGAAGATGCAAATTTTATGTAGATGAAGCAAATTTTCCAAGATAGTTCTAGGAAATAAGAAATTTTCTCTTAAAACCCCCTCAGAAATTATTGAGTAAACATATCCCTTCAGAAAAATTAATCCATGGGGGGTGGATATTAAATGGAATGGCCCTTTCCACAATCTATCTTATGCTCGAGCAATCAGAGTGGTTGAGTGACCTGTTGTGAAATTAATTTGTTTTTGCCAGGTTTGAATATGTTTTTTTAAATAAATTATATTAAAAAGTGCTATTCACCTGGTAACTAAATACTAAAACAATTAACCCAGCCATTGTCATTGCCTAGCAAAAGGTATCCGCCACTAGTCACGTAGTGAACTATCAGTGCCTAGCATTAGGTATCCACCACTAGTCACGCAGTGAACTATGAGTGCATTTTGAATTGAAAGTCAAAATGATAGGAAACGTTTATGCTAAAAATAGAAAAGAAAACATTTACTCTTTTTTAAATAAAGTGCATTTTTATCTTATTTTTGATAATTACTAAGACGCCTATTCCCCTCACGGTCAGTGCTTAGATATAAACCTCAATGCTTAGCATCTTGATATAATTATCTCCACCACTATTCACCTCCCCTTTGGAAAATAGTTGTTAATTATTTTCATATTATTACCACTGACAAGTTTTTCTATCACTCGGCAGCACCATGTAAGGGGGAACCTGAATGCCCTAGGGCTGGAATGCGACACAGCAAAGAAGTAAGTGTTTCAGCACAGTGTTTTTGATCAATAGGAGGTTAATATTTTTGCTGTAAATTGCAGTATGCCTTTGGTTTCATGGAAGTCTGAAGTTAAGTCATGGCTAGCATATTCAAATCTTAATCGCTACCATACATGAAACTTTGGATTAATTGTTTTTTTAAATTTTCGTACCTTGTATGTACATCTGTTTTTGCCTAAATTGTTTTCTTGGTTTGGCTTCTGTATATGTATGGCAAGTTGCTTCTTAGTTTTAGCAAAAGTTGGTTGCCCTCTTTGGTCATGTTGGATGTCCACTAACCTCAGCACTAAAATACATTTGCTGGTTAAATCAATTTTTGTTTTAATATGTTTATTTTGTTTTTTCTTGTGTTGAGTTATACAATTATAGTAATAATTTTTTTATAACTTTATTTGTGACAGGATCACAGAAGCCGAAAATGCAAGTGTCATGGAAATCCTTAGGCGGGAAGTTATGTTGGTTGAAGATATTCAAAAAGACCCAAAATGTACCACAAGAAGAGTTCAAGGTGGTGTAAACTAGCAGATTTAAATTTCAGTTCTATAAATGATTGAATGTATTTTTGGAGGATCAATCTTGCCTAGTTATTTTGAAAAATCACATTCCTTAAATACGTATACAATAAACCAAAAATTCAAGAATCTGGGCATATGACAGTGCCTATCATGGTCTACTTCTAGAAAACACTGACACTTTTTAAAATTAAGATAGTGTTTTAACAAATTGCTAGTAAACTATAGATTCTTTGACCCAATCAGAGTTGTAACCTATATTTGTTTGATACAAGTATTTTTCACTTAGAATTTCTTTTTACAGATGCCATTGAAGCCACCTACAAAACAAAAAAAAACAAAATGAAGCGGGAGGCAGAAGGAAATACATTGCAGTACCATCAGCGACAGAGACGTGGTCAGCGCAAATCACCAGTAAGTACCCTATCCTTATTTATTGTTGGTTGTCTGTCAGAACATTTAACTTATTACGGCCAGGATTTTTTTATTGATCATGTTGCTTAAGGTAACAAAAATCATTTTGATTCAAAAACTATTTTATTGCAGGGGCTTTTAATGTTATGCAGTAGCACATTATTATTAAAGTTTTGCTAAGGCACTTCTTTTGAATACCCAAAACGAACAAGTTTCTTCCATATTTATTAAGTAATTGTTTCTATTTGGTTAAATTGCCAAACAAAACTAATAAGTTATATTCAAGCAGATAAATAGTTTGTTTGGATGTTGTATTGCTGATAAAATCACCGAGTGATACTCAAGGCAGTGAAATCTTTTTAGCCCACAAATGTTTGCTTTTTTATATTAAAATATTTTACAAAGGTTTTTGTTTACGTTTTTTTAGAAGGTCTCAACAACACAAATAAAGTTAGAATTTTAATAACCAAAACGACTTTTATTTTTAATAAAATGGAACATATTTTGATCCTTAGCCATATAAACTTTACAAAATGAATGAAACACTGATACTATTTTAAAAAAAACTCAGTTACTAATGAACAAAATTTAAACTAACCAATGAGATGATAACAAGTTAGAAGATACAAACACGAAAATAAAAAGGTAGCTAAAGCCCGCCGCACACTTGAGGAAAGAGCTGAGCAAAATGCCTTGCGAGGCAAATTCCTTAATGTGTGCGGCAAACGTGAGAATCTGGCCGAGCTTCCTCCCAGTTTTGTCAAGGCAAAGCACTGAGAGGAACTAAGTATAATATTTACCTGTGGCAAGAAACTGTTAAAGTTATAGAAAGTTTCTCGCCCGGAGGAAGACTTGTCCGCATGTATGTGTCCTCCTTGGTTATTAAAGGTGCAACCATGGTCAGAATTGTCTCGAATGACTCTCTATCCAGTCGATGAAATTGACGAAAAGCTTCAGGATCTTCTGCATTTAATTCCCGCAAAAGATTAGGGTATGCTCCTTGTTGCCGAATTTTTAAAATCCAATCTCTTGCCCATATCTTTGGTTGGCGAGCTTTTATTCTACGACGAGGCATTTTGCTCAGCTCTTTCCTCAAGTGTGCGGCGGGCTTAAATAAACGAGATTGAAAAAAAAAACAAAACAAAAGAAAATATTAATCGTGGAATTCAATGAATATGAAAACGAATGTCAAATCAGTGATCGCTGGTACATCACAAAAAAATCAAAAATCAGTTCAAGAGTACCCACGCGTCCCAGTACAGTGTTCTCATAGACCGTAAATACAATGGTCAGCAGAAACCTTTTTTCCGTAAGTGAACTTGGTATCGGTTGGTGGAGGTGCAGAGAAATAATAACAGGGCACGTCCTGATGCCCTTCGTGGTGGAAAGAGCAACAAGTTGTCAGCTGGCGCTGCTCCTCCCGAAATTACTGTTCAGAGACTTTCCTCGGAGCCAGATAATATGCAAACATACACGCTCGTGAGCCAGAGGGAATCTGTTAGTTCCCTTTTGAAGATTTGACCTTATTGAATCTCAGAAAGGCTTGTTCCACTCAATTTAACCTCCCGACCAGTTCGTGCGACACCCTTGTGCTCACTGACTATACAACTAGCGATTTATTAAAGAGATAGTAAATTATTGATACAGTTTCGACTTAACTTGCACGATCAAGTTTTTCAGAAAGCTTAAATCAATTACACAAGTCGCTTTTGCAATTGCCAAGTTCCTCTTGTGGCCGTAGGCATAGTGAGCATAAACATGCAAAGTTTCTTTCTTTTTAATTCTTTCTTTTCAACACTGAGAAAGTAAAACTAAAGAAATTAACCAAATGTATTTGTCCGTTGTCTGAGAAAGTAATCGAGTTAACTATGTTAGGACAAACAAGTTACAGGAAAATCATTTTAGCCTGTTTAGAAAAATTTAATATTGCACGTGTAGTTATTAAAACGAAGATTGACCTACAATGAGATCTCAACCTAAAATAATCAATAGGGATATCTAAAATGATATGAATGGATCTAGGTAACAAATTAGAGTAAAATTCGATTCAATTAAAAATAACAGACAACACTCCATACATGGCTTGACATAACCAGACATTGTGACTTGTATGTTTCACTTAACATCTTTGGCTGGTTTTTGAAAATTTTATGTTTGTGATTAGATAGGAAGGTATAAGTGTTTTTTTTTAACATATAAGCAAATGCTAACTACCAAGTTATGTTTATTTGAAAATCAGATAAATATTTTTTGCTTTGTAAGTAATGGAATCTAGGGTTTATGGGTCTTAAAATGTGTTAACTCACATTACAGTTTTAGCAACTGTAGTGACATTGGAGATACCTTTAACCCTTTCCCGTACAGGAGGTTTTTCGAGTTTTTTGTATCAAAACAATCAATTAGCTTTCTCTAATCCATATTAGGCATTGCCATGGAAA
>JAOTRI020120968.1:0-12158 GCA_028564885.2 Zoanthus sanctaehelenae
TGCGATGGATTAGTGTCCCGTCCAGGGGGAGTCAAAGACTCTCATCTGCTTAACACTACAGAAACCGGAGATAAGCGACGGCCCTATGGGCCACTAGGCTCGAAAGGATTTTGCTAAGAATATGGAAAATATGTCACTCGTACCTCGGATGCTGTTTTATATAAAATCTACAAGTGGCTTGTTTCACAGTAAAACGCTCATAATATGTATTTAATAATTTTGCATATTGAACACTACCTGTTTACAGGTAACCTGTCCAATATTGGAAGGACGCCGAGTAAACGACGCTGATTCCAACGCCAAAGAAACATCAGCATTGGTCCAATTACAAGAAAAGTTGGAGATTCTCAGGTAAAGGCATTCTTAAGTTTTCTTGTAATTTTCAGTTTTGTATATTTAAGACTGTCTTAGATCAGCAGGAAATATTTCCCCTTCTTTGCCAGACAAAGAGTATTTGCTTAAGTTGTTTGTTGTCTAACTTACACGTTGTGTTTAGTTCAGTTCAGACTAACACTCCAAACTTCAGCTCCTTACACTACTTACGGTGACGATCATAAACATTTCATCCTTGAGTTGTCTAAATTACACTTTGTGTTTAGTTCAGTTCAAAATAACACTCCAAGCTTTAGCACCTCACATGATCATATACATTTCAACATCGAGTTGTGTAATTTGCCTTTTCTAACTAGTTGCTTATGCGATGTTTTAAAACCTAATCTATCAGTATCTGAAGACTTGGAAATCTCTTGTTATTTTGCGCTATGCGAAGCATTGTGTGTAGCTGTCAACCTATAAAACCGATTCTTGTTGAAGTTTTCCTTGATCATAGTAATTTTAGATAATTTGATCTTGATTCCTGTCACCAGAGTGGAGCTTGCTAAAACCATTACACCACGGATCCTGTTTCCTGCAGTTGCTCAATGTTATTCCTCATTGGTGGACACTACCACGGTTTGTATCAGTGAAATCATCTGATAATATAGAAAAACAGGGATCATAACTATTTTGATCCACCATCTTTTCTATACAACTAAGCTATTACAAATAGACCTCTAGTAGAGTAGCCAATCAGAATGCAGAGTATGTTTTAGACAATTATTAGGTTTATACTGTGAGATACAGTTTATACAATAAATTTGTTTCGAAATTAGATTTTAAAATTCTGGACCTGAATGTAACAGCTGCCAACTCAACTAGAAGAGAAAACTAAAAACTAACTACTTTAGAAACAATTTAGTGATGAAAATGTAAATTATACACCGTATAAAACGGAAAAGTTACTGAAGTTTCGGACGTTAGTCCCCCGTTAAACTAGTGAAATCTCTTACCAGCCCAATGGCTATTGAAGGCGACATGTATCTCCGGTTTCCGTTGTGTGAAAAGGATGAGTCTCATTTCTATGGATAGGAAATGGATCATCTGCAAGTTAGCTACCAGTAGATGCTGGTACTCTTTTATCTATCCCAAACATGATACATAAAAATGGAAGGTGTAGCTTGGATTTGAGAATGGTTTGACATTGTTCAATTGAATATTTTCTCCCAAACGTTCCTAAAATTCTGTAGAATTCAAATGTCAATAAAAACGGATTTTCACCACTTAAACACGTAAAGGATTTTTTAAATTGCAAGTTAATAGGCTTGATATTTAGCAAATACAGAATATCGGACAAATCTTTGAAATAAAACCAAAAAGGTTGAGAAACCATATTGAGATCAAGTAATTAACCTGATATTATTAAACTGACCTTATCATTACATTAATTTTAGTTGATGTTTTCTCTGTTTCTACAGGACGCAATTTGTCCCTTGATTAGCATGATGGAGATTTCTATTGCTGAAGTTAATAAGGAAGACATCAAGTCGCTTCACATGCAGCTCTTCACTTTCTTCCTGACTGCATTAGATTTTAGGGTCAAGCATGAGGAAGTAAGAAAATTTTCTTGAACTAGATAATAACTAAAATAGTAGAGTTAGTAGCAAGTTTGCCCCAGAAATTTCAAACAGTAGTTCACTACCGCAGTAAGGCTTGCTTCGTTTATGTGTTTCCTGATCAGACTAATCTAATGGTTGATGTTTCTGGGTTGGAATTGTGATTCTGTTTCTCAAAAGTACTTTTACCATCATCTGTTTATGGCGCCGCTAAAATCGGCTTTATCCCAAGCTTTCTTCCTTTAAGGTGCACCTAACCCCAAAAATTTTTTGGTCTTAAATAAATTTGAGCATTCTCCATAATACTGATTCGAAAAATTTTTTTGATTTGGTCAAATTCGCGATTTTCTGTGCATTTTTTAAATCGATAAGATTTTCTTTCAAGTCCGAGCAAGGAGAGATTTGGGGCGAGTAGAGCTATGACGTCAATTCCAGAATCACATGAAGCGACACACCTCGAACTTCATCTTTTTGGTTGCTGCAACCAGCAGCAAAGCGAATTGTAGGCATTTCCTTCGCACGCAATCTAGAAACAACGAGTGAATTATGTTGATTTCACTTAGATCGCGGGAAATAGGTTCTGGAATTGACGTCACTAGTCCCATTCCCCCGGTGGTGGCTTCACTCGGACTTGAACGAAAATGGCGTCTTTTTTGGCGAGATTTTCCGCAATTCAAAAAATCACAGAAAATCGGGATTTAACCAAATTAAAAAAAATTTTCGAATACGTATTCTGAATAACACGAAAATTTATTTAAGAGAGAAAAAATTTTAGGGGGTAGGTGCACTTTAAGTTGGTGCTGTCTATTCTTTATGTTTATTAAGACTTTATATATGTTGTTTTGATTTCTATTCTTGTGTATATATAAATTTTCTGGGTAAAAATCTTTATTCTAGATCTTCCAATGAGGATGAGAAAAATTAAAAACAAACAATTACGTTTTTGTTTGTAGATTTTAATTTCAGTGTAATTTGCGCGAAATGGTTTTAAACTGCACTTCCGGCTCAACCTTCACCAGGTGATAGGGGGACTGGTAACCACTATATTATTTTCGGCTCCATGATGTCAGAAGCAGATTTCAGTCATGAGAGTCTTGTCCTGTATCTATATATCTGTTCCATTTTCATGTCAAATATTGTACCGAATTGGACTTTATTAGTACAACATATAGCCGTAAATATTCGAATTACCGCTTAGCTTATAAAAAGCGCCCTGCTTCTAAATAGCACCCCTCCTAGGGCTCATAATTAATTGATAATAAGCGTCCCCCCACCCACCCACCTATTGCCTTTAAGAATGTTTGGAGTTCACAAAAAGTAGTTTTCTTTAAGGTTTTTGAATTTTTAAGTTGCTCTCGCCTTAGAAAACTAGATAGCTACTCCGTCCAACATTTACTGTAATCATACAAGGCTGTGCAAGCTGGACAGCCAGAACTCTTTTTGATTTAAACATGTTTAAACCAGCACGCACGCAAAAGTGAAAAAAAGGTATATAGCGCATAAATGGAAAAAATAAAAGTTTACATAAATGTTTTAAAACTAAATAATATTTCATGACAACTAGACTTTCACTAAACTAAACATTTTACTGTTGGTTTCTCCCTTGATAGGCTTCAGTACTTTCATTGGAATGGTCCTCACTGGCTTTGCCGAGTCGGAGCTCTTCAAAATCTTTTTCAAAATGTTCCTTGGAATTGTACTCCTTGGCTTGCTACACGGTCTGTGTTTCCTGCCCGTCTACTTGGCAGTCATTGGCCGCTGGTCACCACATATCACCGCAGGCGCGCAAAATGTTTCAAATGAAAGGAAAGAGGATGATTATGAGCCTTTTAGGTTAAACAATGGCGACGGCTTAAGAGAAACTGTACTTTAGTAAATCAATATTTTTATTCAATTTATTTTTATTTATCTTTTATATAGATATATTTATTCGCAAAGGTATATAACTCGGTTTACAAGTTGTTACACACAATATACATAACATACTATAAACGCATTATACATATCAAATGTCTAATAATTTACTTAATAATATTATTATAATTATATTATTATTATTATTTTGATAATTTATGTAGTTTAAGTTCTAACTTTTAACATTTTTTTAAATTTGGATGGTCATTTCACTGTTTCGAACGTAATGAAAGACGCCCTCTGTTGAAAACAGAAAACATTGATGGACTAGCTAAGAATTTATTATATGGCCATGTTTCGCACTTAGACTCGTTTTCAAACGGAGGCACAAGAGAACTCGGAAATGGTCTATTAAAGTATTTGCTCTACATTACTCGACAAAGGGAAGAATGGTATAGCTGTAGCTACATGTAGTTCATGACATAGGTTGGCATGCATAGTGGTCATCAGTCGTGCTTCCCACCACTACGACCCGGGTTCGATTCCTGGGCTCAGCATGTGGGCTGAGATTTGTCCATCTCAATCTGACTCCGAGGGTTTTTCTCCGGGTACTCCGGTTTTCCTCCGTCTGCAAACTTGACTTTTACGCCAAGATCTGAGCTATCGAGCGATTAAACATTAGTCTCTGGCTAGGAAGAATGGGCAACCACTTCCTTCGCAGTTGACGTTAAATAAAGTATTTATTTCTCTCTCGCTATTCCGTAAGTTAAGAATATAACTGTGACTATTATGTATGTGACCAAGTTCACTAATCCCTTAGTTCGCAAGTTTATTTTTATGTTATTTCAATAGTACCAGTTATCTAAGCATGCGTGTTTTACTTCGTGATATTTCGCCAGACCGGAACCAGATAGCTTACAACTAATGTGACAAGTAGAAAACAATTTTACACAGTAGTCATTGTCAATTCTAAAAGTTGTTTTGGCCACACCTGTCCTAAAACGGAATATAGATTATTCTAGTATTTTGCTGCGTCAAGTAATAGTAATAGATGTGGGCTGAGTCATTGAGTTAGGTGCACATAGCTTGACGTAAGTGTAAATAAATAGTGTAGGAAATTCGGTTAACTTTCAATGGTCAGAGACAGTGTGTAAAACAAGTACAAGAGAAAGTTTTAAGTAGTCTGCTAAGAACTAGTGTTATCAAGTTCACATGGTTACGTTCACCCTTCTTTTTATATTTATTTATTTTGATTAAAGTTTGTTGTGGGAAAACTTTGTCCCGAGTTTTGTTTCCTAACAAGACTGAACCTGATTTGGCTACATAGCTTCTTAAGTTTTTTCAAATAAGGCGATATAGCGGAGATTTGTAAGCAACTTTTGAGAGACACGGCAAAATAGCCCAATTTCTGTATTACAGAAAATGGCGCGAATGAAGTACTCGCCTGCAAAGCCTCATGGTTAAGCGTGCTCCTTTAAACAGCATATGACACGAAATTAAGTTTTCGATTTTCTAAAAGATTGTTGTAAAAAACACACTTCTGCAAAGTTTGAGTGAATTTCGATAATAAAACGAAGATTTACGGTAGTTTTAATTTAAGACTATTTTCCTGTTTTTTGGCACCCTAGTTTGGTGGACTAAGACGAGACACAGGAATGAACGTCACCAATACGTCATTTTGTCGGAGAGTATTCCTGCGTTCGTCCCCGTCTCGCTATTTTTTTGTATAGACGAAGCAAAATAAGATGTAAGATTTTGATTCTGCAGAAAAAGTCACATGTTTTTTTTGGTCACCTGAGTTCTTGGCCCAGCGACTTAAAGGGGACAAGTTTTGAAATAAAAATTGGGAATTTCGGAACGCTATATCTCCGCGGAATTTCATTATATTACTTTAAAACTTGACAGAAATATGTCTTTTATAATGTTCTTTTAGAAAATCGAGAAAACAAATTTCGTGTCATATGCTCTTTAAATAGCCACGTCAGGTCACCTTTGCTTCGCGGAATAGATAGTTTTAAGTATATTATAACAATATAGTTGATGTTCGCGGGCGTAAATATGTTTTGGGCCCGATTCAGGCTCATTTTAGCCCGAGCGCACGCTCTTTGGAGAGCATTTAGCACAAAAACAAGAACATTTTGCTACTTCCGAAACGCGGATATTTATTTAATGAAAGTTGTGTTTTAGCGGCGGGCTCTAATATCTAGGAGGTGATTAGCCAGGACTATTCACCTCCGAGTAACAGGAAAACAAAACAAAATGGCTTCCTTCTTTTAATTAAAGAGGAGGCTGTACCAGAACTCACAAAAAACGTCAACATAAGATCGACTGCATAAGAATAATAAAAATTGTGCAAAAATTATTTTGGACCGATTTTTGCTTGACAGACAAATTAGAGATTCTTTTACAGAAAAAAGTAGAAACACTGACGCTGCCTTTCACTTCTGTAAAGAGAAATTTATGCGCTTGTCACATGGTCGATGTGTTAATATCTTTCCTAGGTTCTCTAGCTACAAGAATCTTTTTGACCAATGGCTTTACGAAAAGTCAGAGTTCTAGAGAAAAGACATTTAATCCGCTTCAGTAGCACTATGAGAATCAATGGATTCTTGAGGCTGCTTAGTTTCTTGTGTTGGCAAGTATCCAATGTTCTCCACCTTTCTGGGTTTTGTTTGTTTTTTTTCTTTTTCTTCGTGCACACTTTCTCCCCAAACAATTTCGTTGACCTCAGCCTGCATACAATCTTGCTTGACTCTACCATTATCATCTCTTGCTACTTTTGGATCTCCTTGCCGCTCATCGCCACCCCCAACCTGAAGAATTGCATGATTTTCATGCTTTGCTAGGATTTCTCTCAACTTAAAAAATTCATGTTCCTGCCTTACGGTTTTTTCACGTAACGTCGCCATCACCTCTGCCATGCGCGCAAAACCATTGCGTACATCTGGGTAGATTTCATCTGGTAATGCTTCTTGAATTGCATTTTGTTGCACCCGGAGTTGCTCAACTTTGGTAGCTAAATCTGCAAGCCTTCCCTCAATCCTACCAAGTGTGACGCCTTCTCTACCGAGAGAGACTGGTGCATTTCCTACTGTCAGAAATGGCGTGCGTATCTACAGCAGATGATGGAAACGATGTTATTCACACTTTGAATTCAAACGAAAACAGTAAATTGCTCGTATTAGCTCTTCCTTTAGCATTAGTCATGCAAATAGTTGATAGTTCAACACACTACAAAACATCACTGGAGAAAGAGAGACTTAACTTGAGAGACAACTAATACTTCTAACCTTAACGATTAAACGATTAGCCGATTGCTGTTTCTCCTTGTCTAAAAAGATGAAAAAAAGTTTTATGTTAAATGAAAAAGGTGCACGTATAATTAATTCAAGGGAAGTAGAGATAAAAATCATTTTTATGATTTAAACCCTTTAGTCGCAGTCAAATTATTGAATATTCTCCCAACTTTAGCCCATACTTTTCATTAAACAAGTTTAAGACAATTTCACTTTTTAACTTCAGTAGTTTGCTTTGTTTGATCAATTCTCTTTTTCTCATTACCAAATGTCTTATTTTGTACTTGTTATGTAAGGAGAAGTTGAGTGCTGATAATTTACATCGGGAGCGAATGGGCGAATAGATACAACCGGGATAACTTTTATTAAACCTCAGTAAAACTTTACAGATTTACACCAAAGTTTATTGCACCTTAATTCCCATAAAAACCCCATAGGCCACTTTCTCTAAAAACACTCTTAATAGTTTAATAAGATTCTTTCTTTATCATGCCGTTGTTATCTAACAGGCTCACTTTTTCAAAAAATATTCTTTAATAAATTCCTTTCTTTATCAAGCTCTTGTTATCTATCAGGCTCACTTTTTCTTTAAACAGTCTTTAATAAAGTCCTTTCTTTTTTCTAAAAGAATGGCGTTGCGTGAGAGGTCGCACGAAAAATTGCCTTATGTAACAGCTTTAGAACGCATCTGCATGGCCTATCAGCTATACTTTGATGCGGTGCCTTGGTCATAGAGTACAAGAATAGCTGGCAAGGATGTTTTACAGGCATGTCATAACATTGAGCACAACAGCTAAAGACTATAAACACGAGAGACATAGATTGCCATTTTCCTTAATCTATGACAATGGTCAGTGGAAGGGCTTGATTTCGAAAGTTCGTAATAAATTTGCATTTTGTTCAAATCAAAAACTTTTTCGGGAATGGCATTTAAAAATTACAGTACAGTTGGACCCCGATAATTCAAACTCGTGATGAAAACATTTGAATTAAATGTCCAGAGACGACGAACTGCTCACTAATATGGTGAAAACAGAGCAAATAAAGCTACTCAACGGTGAAAATGGCATATTTATTTTTGACCCCGATAACTCGAAGTATTTTGCATTTCCCTTGTGACTTCGAATTCTCGGGGTCCAACTGTATTTACTTTGGGATAAAAAGTCAAAAAAGTAACCATTTGATGCACAATATAGAGTCATGTGCAGCTAGTCAAAACATAGGAACTGCACATGCGTTGAATCCTGATTTTCTTTTGAGCTCATATTTCACTCTTGCTTCCTAATACAACTTTATTAATATCTTACCTGAACACCTGATATAAAAAAGAGGAACAAAGCCATTAAACCTAGGATGGCTATAAAGACAAAAGGCTGCCACTGCACTGGAACTTCTTTGAATAAAGCACGAAAACTTTTTCCAGCGGCATCAGCAATGTACTCCAGGGGTTGGACAAAGAATCTTGTGATGGTTACAGAAACAGCCTGCAGTTAAGTTTTAAAAAGAGATATTAATTTTTTGAAAAAATATAATGATATGCATTACTATGAAAAATGTTTGAAGACCCAAAGTAGTTTTACATGTACTAAACTGTCACCTTAATCAGGTGCAGAAATTTTAAGGAGAATCGGTATAATTCATAGCATGCCTATCACCCCTACCTACTGTATCTGACTTATTTAAGGCATGTAATTGTAACAATTAACATTTCTAAAAATCGTGCCTGGGAAGCACCCACCCTTTTTATCAAGACCCTTTTTATCGGGTCGATCCCTGGTCTCAAAATGCCGGCTGAGATTTGTCAATCTCAATCTGACTCAAAGGGTTTTTCTCCGGGTACTCCAGTTTTCATACCTCAGCAAATTCGACTTTCATGCCAAGATCTGAGCCGTCAAGCAACTAAACATTAGCCTCTTGCTAGGAAGAATGGGCTACTATTTCCTTTGCAATTGACGTTAAATAAATTAATAATAATAATATTATTATTATTATTATTATTAATATTATTATTATTATTATTATTATTATTAATATTATTATTATTATTATTATCAAGGAAGAATTAAACTCACAAAACTCCAAATCTTTTTTAAAATATTCATCAGTTCACTGTGTATGCAAAAATCTCAAAATAATGCTCCTTCCTACAAAAAACACAAAGATCATGATAATCTTGTGTTTCTTACAAAAAACACAACGCTCTTGATGATGCATTGTATGAGCTTAACGAGCTCCACCTCCTGCAATTGTGCACACAATGGTAAATCTTTGGATAAGAAATGCAATTGAAGCTGATGTTCAAAAGCTGCAGATTGTTCAGAAACGTAGTAGTAATGTTCACTGCTTTATGAGTACACATTATGATCAATGAAAACATGTAAACATTATCACTTTCTTTTCAGCAACTCACATTAAGAGCTACCTTTTCTTAGTTTGTACTTTGCATATAATTTTTATATACAGCCTACATTATAAAATAAACTGCAGTACTTGTCCCATTAAAAGGAGGGCTACATCCTTACAATTACCTTCGTTAACTCTGCACCTGTCATTAAGCAATGCATTTGCATTCTTTGTTTTACAATTAATTTATTTAATTTGTATATTTTACTGTTTAGAAATATAGTATTTGCCATTTGACCTTTAAGAACTGTAATAATAACTTTATTTGTACCTTTGAGTTTACATTTGTTTTTTTCTAAGAGAGATTGGAGTAGCTGTTAGGTACAAGCTGCCTGAAATAACCTGGAGGCTACACGAGTCGGGTAGCTTGACTTTTTGCTATAATATTGAAATAAGTCATTGGACTGATGAAAGGCAAAAATATGGTAGACACAAATGTAATCTCATATAATACTAAGGCCAATAATATTTGGTAATCAATAAATTCATAAAGTTAACATAAAAAAATAAAATAAAATAAATAAACATTAAAATAATAATAATAATAAATAATTAAATAAATAAAATAATACAGGATACACAGATCCTACAAAGTTAACTCAGTTGCAGATGACAATATTAATTACTAAATTGTAAGCGTAAAATAATGCTGTGATGGAATAGACTTTCAATGATTTTAATAAACTACGTAATATGAATAAATAATCTAAGACTGACTTTCATACATAATGAAGACTTTATTTAGGTGCCAAGTCTTTTAGCTCGCCTAAGGGCTTGCAATGGGGACACCTGCATCTTTACCTTTCTAAGGTTGACAGAGACCTTTCACAAAACACACACACACATAAACACAATTAATGTGTCTTTATCCAAGAACTAGACACAAAAGTCAAATCACCTACAAATGGTTTTTCCATCAGCAAATGTTGGAGCAGAGGCAGCACCTTCTCCTCAATTATTTTAAGACCCAGAGTGTTGGTCCAGCCGGGAATTGAACCTGAGTCACTCACACTGTATACTGACAGCTTACCAATTAGGCTAGTGAGATGGTGGTTCAAATCCAGACACATAATTTTAAGAAAAATCAGAAAAAAGTTTTCAAGAAATCATGCCTCTAATACAATAACATGATGATGTGTAAATGTCTTGTTACCAGAATGTGGTCACATAGAAATTCCAAGGGAAAATCAATAATACAGCTGTAGGTTTGAGGTTCTAAAGCAGTAAACTTTTGTATACACTCGCACAGAGGTCAGGGGAAAGATGTCCAACCATAGAGGTCAGGGTAAAGGTGTCCATGCAACCTAGACAAGCCCTTGCGTTTTTTTTTTGGTCACCCTGCATCCTACAAAATTTATTAATTAATACTTATTTTTATACATTTGAGTATTTATAATTATGGGTCAAATATATAATTGTTGTTTTCTGTTATTGTTTGTTGTAGTTGCAGGCATTTATACACGAGCACTGCAGTGTCTAAATATGGAGATTACTAATTTGTTCTTCTCATTCGTATGAATGGAATAACCAACAAAACTGTACAAATATTATTTTTACTATCTGCTAACTAAGGAAACATTTATTAACTTAAATAAATTTTGCATCAAAAGTTGAGTTTATTCATTAGCTGTGTTAATTCCTTATTACAGCTAGCAGGTGAAGAATCGTCAAGTGCAACAATGATCAAGTTCTTGCTTTTGCTGCATTATCTCGAAAACTATAATTATGTCTAAATCCTTTTGGCATTTTTATACTAAACCCTTCAATTAAACACCAAGGTTCCCTGCTGTTATATTACAGTACCTTTATATGTGCCCGATAATTTATCAGTCAATTAATGTTTTATAACTGTGTTGGAATTTAAGGGAACAATATGGACAGCATGTACGATGCCTTTGAACAGATTTTTTCTTCAACGTTTTCTATATCAAATTGAACTAGGTTTCTGAGCACTTCTTTTCAATATTTATAAATATCTTATAAAAATACTGAGAATTTCAACAAAGGATTGACTTCCTACAATAACAATACCGTACTTTCTGACATTTTCCCGGCCAGACTTTCTAAGATGCTTACTGTACCTCTAGTCTCAGTCTAAAACAACATCACTTAGTTAGGAGGTAGGATGCATTTAACACTAAACACAACTAGCTGGCTGACCATCAGAAGTTTTGCAATCTCTTTCAGGTGACTTTAGGAATGGCCTTCCCATTTCATTTTAAGGCAGAAAATTATTTGTAAGCCATGGCAGTGCACTGGAATCACTTGCAAAGATCTCTGCCCTCTACATTAACACATGTAAAAACTTTGAAAAGCAGGGGACATTTTTCTGAGTCAACTTTTATCTAAATTTGCTCTGGTTGACTTATAAACATTGGTTCTTGGAATTGTTTCAGTTTGACAGACAGCTGCAATACAAGTACAATGTTAACAGCTGATAGTGCATGCACTAAAATAGAAATTCCCTTCAGTAAAAGAGTCTGCTTAATCTTTGATTTGTGAGGCTGATGAACTTTTTCAGGTTTTCTAACATTAATAATATTGCAGATTGAATAATAATAATATGATTTTTAAAGTATGGAGAACTCGGAAAAAAACTCACCATAGAGTCTCCAGTAGCTCAGTTGGTTAGAGCATCCGACTAGATCACGGAGGGTCGTGGGTTCAAATCCCA
>JAOTRI020120978.1:0-12155 GCA_028564885.2 Zoanthus sanctaehelenae
CTCCCACTTCCCTCTGACTCTTATGAAAGGGGCAGAGACATTTTTATTCCCACATGGGGGTGTAAAGTTGAAATTATGATTGTCGTTATGCATGCATGGTCTCTTTTAGGGGTAAAAAAGTTGGGGCCACACCCAGATCAGCCTTAATTCAAGATTTCTGATAGCCTCCTTTCCCCTTTCATAGGCCATCCAAAAACTCTTCTATGGTTGTTTCCTTAACGTTAGCTTACTGTCCACAGACGTTTGGAAGATTTGCTAGTTTTTCACCATTTTTTGTATTTATCTGCAGATTATTCGGAAAGTTGACAAGCAAACTGCACTTCTGGATGCAGATGATCCAGTATCACAGCTTCACAAAGTAAGTCCATTAACGATTGGAAAATATTTTCATTCCATTATTGTTTAGCCTTTGTTGTAAATATTTTGGGATGAAAAAACATTTTACATTGTTTATAGCTTAATGCCTAGTTGTGGTGAGTCAGTATCAATTTGTTTTGCAGAACGTTTAGCTGGTTCATTTCCTTCAGAAATTTTGATTAAATTCAAATATGGTGGTGGCAGAAAAGGGAATTATGAAATAATTTGGAAAATATGAGCATTTCATGTGTGTTTTCATAGTGCTATGCGGTGCTCAAGGCTTAGTTATTTTGTAAGTTGCCTGTTGGCGATCTTACTCTTTAAAAAGGCTGCCAGGGATATCATTTCAGTCACCATATTATGTTTTTTAGAAAGAACGGTTTTTGTCAGTTTTGAATTTGTGTCTGCAAGTCTGGAATTCAATTAAAAACAGCCTAATGGCAAAAAAAGGAGGTTGGCAAATTGCGACCATTCTGACAGTTTTGGTCACCCATTATTTAACTTAATCATTATGGTGACCAAAACGGGTCGCACCTTGGGACACTGTTATGAAGCACAAAAAATGTCTTGAACATTATTTTTGACTTTATCCAAGTTGTGAGAAGTTGCAGTTTTATAAAAGAAATTTTGTAAATAGAGTGGTAAAATTATTTTATGAGTGAGTGCAGCGAACAAGTAAATTTTATTTTTCCACGAGAAGATGAACTTCATATGTTCAAACCAACGGGTAATTTTTTTTAATTACTTAATAGAACATGAGAAAACAAAGGAATGATGTCAGCGATATCTTCACTAGTGAGGATATGGAAAATATGTCACTCGCATTGTGGATTGGATGTAGCTTCATTTGAAATGTACGAGTGGCATATTTTACAGTAAAACACTCATATCTATGTAATAACATGTACTATTTCTCCTTGTTAAGACAAAAAATTAACTCTAAAAGAAAGAGAAGATATTACATGGGCATGCGGAGATACGGGTTTTATGTCACAAGTGAGCGAAGCAAGAAGATAAAATCTATATCTCCAAGCTTATAAAATTATTATAGAACTTGATTAATAATATATGTTTTTATAAAGAATTATTTGTTAAAATGAACTACAATGAGAGAACTTTAAATGATCTGGTAATGTTCAGTGTACGTGATATTACTGCCTTTTGCATGTTAAGTAAGGTCTTGTCAGCTTTTGTCTTTTGTCCAAGAAATAGTGTAACATTCTCTCTCATTTCTGTCGAATATCCTCCTAAAACGTCTATAATAATGTTACATTGCTTGATGTTGTAGCCCTTGTGCTGTTGTTTGAGTTCCCATCTTAAGGGTGCATATTTGGTGGTCTTTTCTTGATTCTTCTGCTTCCTGTTTTCGATCCAGGGACAGCTCATCTCATCTCACTGATCTTTACCGTTTCTGTCTCCTTTTCGACTATCCTGACATCTATTCGGTTGGCTCTTACTTCAGTATTTTCTTTAAACACTGGCACATCTCAGAAAATGTTGTGGTACTCAGGTTTAGGTGTTGTGGGTGAATACCATGGTGGAATACTTTCGATAAGATCAAGTTCATCAAGAAACTCAAAAAATAGAATTTTAAGAGCTCCATTATGCCTTGCTACGTACTTGGTTTGTGCAAGCGCACTATATCCAGCGATTACGTATGCTACACTTTCTGGGCATTCGTGGCACATTCGGCACATCGCATCGCTTGTGGTGTCAGTTTGTGTCTTGTTCTGGTCAAGTACAAATTTGTTGGTACTAGTTGTTGGTACAGTTCAAACAGTCCTGCTATGATGTTTGTGGGGGCTAGTTGCCATCTGTGTAAGCAGCTAAAGCAATCCACGAAATTTGTATCTGTCCACCAGGTTTGTATTAGTTTTCCTTGCCACTTTTGGTCTTTGATTGAATCCAACCGCTTAGCATTCATACTGTTAGAACTGCATTACTTTTCCGACTTTCTCATTCAGTTACTACTGCACCAGGGGACTAACTCAACTTGAAACCCATCTCCTCTGCATATTTTTTTGCATCTTTTACAATACTGTGTTGGCTACTTGTTTGGCACTTCTCATCAAATTGTCGTACAAGTTCCATTGTGTTGTCTTGGTTGGTATACAACTTAATGGCGGTTTTCGCTTTAGTAATCTTGTATTGGGTCTCTTCTGACTTGAGCCCTCTTTCGCCCATCTTCCTTGGTAGATAATAAAGATCAGTTGATGTTGCTGGGTGACATCCACTATTGTCTTTGATGATTTTTTGGCTCTCTCTATCGATCTGTTTCAGCGTTTTTATCTGCCCTGCCTACACCCACATGGGGTATGAAAGGGCTGGTAAGGGTATTGGTTGGTTGCTGTTACTTTGTGGAAGTCTGACAAAGGGCTCGACCAGATGACCGATAATCTCTGTTGGTAAGTCTTGGATGTTATTTCTAATACCTTGCTATCTTCTTGCTGTGTGTTTTCTAGGATGCCTAGGAACCTGTAGGCCCTCTCCGTCGTTCAGATTTGTTATGCTCTGTCGGTCATTATGAATGGTACTGTCCAGTACCCCTTTCTTGATGTATGCGATTGAGCATTTCTTTTCATTCCACATTATTATTATTATTATTATTATTATTATTATTATTATAATTATTATTATTATTTTTACAAAAAATTATTTGCTTAAACATTACTTCTGTGACTACAATTTTTATCCTGTGGCTCCTACTAACAACGTATGAGGTTTTTAAACCGTGATAAATGTAAAATAAATGTGCAAAAGATTTTGAAATGTAAATACTATTTGTAAACTTGTGCATGCATATTCTTTAATTAAATATTACAATTAAGATTGGTTCCCTGTAATATCACGGGTATACAAAGTAACATAGGAGCAACTCAATTTACATGACTGAACAGAAATGTCTGAATCTCGGATCAATGTCATGGTTTACAGTTGTTTTTGCCCATATTCAATAAGTTAACCAGGGCAGAAACTGGTTGATGTGCGTGCATAGGTAAGTAAGCGAAGTATGTCACTCAACTTTAGGTTGAAAAATAGGAACATCTCTAAGCATTCTCTACGGCGATGATCAAACTTTTCAGCCAAGACCTGATTGTAGCACTTAGTCAGGACAACCTGCAAGCAGGTTTCAGTTTCAAAACAAATCGTTACCTAAAAAAGGCATAGCGGGTAACTTAAGTACAAATAAATAGTCTAAAAACTCCCTGAATTTCCAGCTATTTCTTCGAGCGTACGTCGTTCCCACGCGAGCCCCATTTAATTAAACCACAAAGTTAGTATCGTAGAGTTTGGACACTTTCAGAACTTCAGGAATATTCAGTATTTCAAAAACATACGATGCTAACGTAAATTTGGAAGAGTATGTCTCGAAATAATATGTAAGAATTTTTCATCAGTGGATTTAGACAGTTTGGGGATGTTTTCAACCTTTTCGAGAAAGGTTAAGGGTCCTAAAAGAATTACAGGATTTTCAAGGACCGTTAAAGCACTGATCAAGTTTTATAGACACCATTCTGGACTAACTTAATCAATATTTATCAGTTGTAGAGTTTACGTACAGGCCGCTGTAACCTTGTAGCCGCCAAGTTGAGGAGAATGACCGGCAGCAGCGTCAAATCCAGCTGACACCAGAATAACATCAGGCTGGAACTCTCTAGCAATGGGAAGTACAACTGATCGGAAAGCAGCAAAATATTCAGCATCTCCATACTCTGGATCTGTTTGAAACAGAAAAGGTAAGCATATAAGGACGATGACAGAATTTTTATTCCGCCATTAATAACTCGCGCCACAACCATTTTACTGGTCAGAAGAAATCAAAGAATAACACGATAGTAACCTGATTACAAATTGATTAACGGGTTGTTTAAATTGCCTATTCTGAAAAGATCATGATAAAATACAAGCAAACAAAATTTCAGAGAGTTAAAACAAACTGCAGAGATGCTACGCGTCTGGTAAGATACTACTGTGGCGACCACTGAAATGCAAATTAGCAAATGTCACGCGTCATGTTGTTTGGTTCAATACACAGAATATGTGAGACAATAAAAAAACATACTTTTTCAAGTTAAAAATAGTTTAAACCTGATAAAATGGTTTCTAAATAAAGATAAAGTTAATCTCTTGTAACAGCATATATCTGAATTCCGTGATTTGAATCAAACTGGAGATATGAGAGAAACTTGCTATTTTCTCTCATGTCGCTTTTGAAGTTTATAAATAAAAACACGTCACAGAAACGAAAAAAGCGATGCCTTGAACGTATTTAATACTTTTGAATTAGTCTCTAGAAATTTAAGAATATTTTTTGCTTCACAAGCACTTTAACACTAGGGCTATATGTATAGTTTTTCTTACATACCAAGTCCTCCTGACCACGCCACGTTCACATTGTAGCCAACACCTATACCAGCTCCACACTAAAACGTAAAAGAGTTTTGTTAAATATATAAATAATAAATAATATTTTATTTAACGTCAATTGCCAAGGAACTGGTTGCCTATTCTTCCTTGCCAGAGGCTAATGTTTATCGCTCGAAGGCTCAGATCTTGGAGTGAAAGTCGACCCGTAGTACCCAGAGAAAAACCCTCGGAGTCAGATCGAGGTGGAGGCACAATCGATGACCACTATGCCACTACGAGTTTCAAAATGGAAAAACTAAGGATCTTTATTCGTTTGAAGGAATTACATCTATTAGCAAGCATATACACTGTACCAGTAAAACTAATAAATACAAAAAAATCGTGACTTAAGAGTGCATATAAAAACAAATCATTTTTTCGTTAGCTAACAACTATGTTACCTTTGGATGTCATTTCTGAAAAAAAAATTGAAATCAGACTTTAAAGAATCTTCAAGAACTTAAAAAATATTAAATCAGCATGCATGATTTGCTGATTTAAGATAGGCTTATCGCCAAGGATATGATTAAAATGAGTCTTTGATTTTAAGCTGGAATGGGGTTACATTATAATCAATTATTTTAAAACATTTCATATACTTTGACAGCGATATGCCGATCGTTTCAATCACGTTATTTTATATTATTTTGTAAGTTATGAAGCATTTTGTTTCTTGTAACGTAATTTGTATATAAGTCACGTGACTTTAAGTAGTCGCAGTTAGTTCAGAAAAACGAGAGAAGCGAAATGGACGAGTATAATGAAAGTTATAATGACAAAACCGTGTAATTGGCATTTTTAGTTTCCTATATACAGCACTTCTAATGAGCTTTACACTGATGATGGCACGCGACCTTCCAAAACATACTTAATTTTAAAACTTTTGTCGTTTTTTTAGATTCATGCACAACTATAGAATACTGCGCCACAACTATAGAATACTGCGCAACTGTCCGTGATGACATGGTAATTTACTCTTGGCATTCGTCGTTTTCTAAAAACAAATGCGTTGAATGAAATTAACGAGAGCGGCGGGGAATTCTTTTTAGTTAGTCCAGGATTTACATTCAATCTGTTAAAACCCCAAGATCTTTTATATTATTTCACATTATATTAATCAGAAAAAAGTCTGGCTGATGGAAATCGAACCTACACCCTAAATTTTTTTCTAAGCATTCAACTTGGGGAAGACTTTCTTTTTACCTTTAATATGATTAAGCTTCAAACTTCCAAATAAAATCATTTGTGAATTCGAATGATTTTAAGTACCTCTTCTGATTTTCCGGTGCCAGGAAAAAATGTAGCATCATCGTGTCGATGCACAGAGATATAGAGGACATGCGGATCGTCATAAAACATCTGCTGGGTCCCATTTCCATGATGAATGTCCTGTGAAAGATAAAGAACATTAATAATAAAAAATATTTCACACTTAGTTATGAAAACATTCACTAAAACAAAGTCTTTTAGAAAGATTTCCTTGCTCACCCAAGTAATGCTGTAAACCTACCCAATCAACAATCAGAACCCGCTCCACAGACATCTTCAGCCTCAACAATCGAGCAGCAATTGCAACATTGTTAAAGTAGCAGAAACCCCTGTTAATAAAAGCAATATGTATTTCATTTGTAGAACCACCGTATGTGAAAAACGTTCTTCATAATCTACCTGAATAGGACACATGGTGGTCTCGTTAACAAAAAAATCAAAGATATTTACATCGCTTGATGAGCTTCAGCATGATGGCCAGGTGGACGAACTATCGCCATTCCATTCTGAAATAAAAGTTCTTCTTGTCAAACATTTTTGAATAGACGATGTGTTTTATGAGGTGAACATTGTCTCCAGAAATAGAAAACAAACCTTTAGTTCTTCTGACGCCACTTTGAAAGCCAGTTCAACCACACAGCCAACAGCCTAAAGATTGAACAGTTTATTTCAGATAAAATTTTGTTATGGGAATGTGACCACTTAAGTAATTCTTGTAAAGCTAGGGCAGCGTTTACACGTAGCTAGCTATTTTTGGGAAAGTACATTTTTTATCCGATTAGACCTAGTGTTTACAAGTAAATGCCGATAACAATGAATTTAGCCAGCTATTTTCAATAACGCTTTGCAAAGCGAGTGCTTTCGAAAACGCCAGCTATGCGTTTACGTGAAAAGCCGGACATATTCGTAATGCTTACGTCACTTCTAGTGTCAATTCTTTAGAATGAGTACTATTCTAACGTGGCAAACAATCGTGAATTTGTGGTTAGTTGCAAGTCCTGCTGCGTGTTTTGATCTAACAGAATATATATTTTGAAGTTTTTTACATGCATTAAGCGAGACTAGCCATGTTTGCTGTAAAAGAAAAACGATGGATAAAGGAAAGTACAAAGGCATTTTTGGGTACAACCAGGAAGAACTAGTACGTGGTGGGAGAATATTCTGACCGGTATAGCGGTAGAAGAAGAGTGAAGGGAAAGATTTATTATGTCTTGATTACATGCATTTTAGCTAACCTAGAAAAATAACTCCATTAACCGTTAACAAATAAACCGTCGAAAATGATACTTGACGATGAGTGTTTATGTGTAACGCAGATATTGTTATCCGGATAAAAAATGTAAATGCGTAAAGCTGATGTTACAAGAGGCAATTTTTCGTGCAACGTGTCTCGCAACGCCATTGCGAAACGAGTTGCACGAGCCATTGCAGCGTGTAACACCCTATGCAATGGCTAAAATCGTTGCGAGACAAGTTGCAGACATCATTGCCGAAAGTAAAATCCTGTTCTACTTTTCGCAATGATTTTAGTTACAAAATTCAAGTTGCAGGAGCCATTGCGCCATGTAACACCCCCTTTGCAACTTGTCTCGCACTGGCGTTGCGAGATAAGTTGCACAAAAAATTGCCTTGTGTAACATCAGCTTAAATATGAAAAATGAGTAATTAGAAACACAAACAAAACATTCCTGGACATTGTATCAATGGGGCAAATGTAAAGTAATATCAAATCAAAATATTAGTAGTTGATCAATATATTAAGTCACAAGTTAAACAATAGAATAAAAAAATGTAATAACAAAGTAGTACCCAGGAAAGATAAAACAAAGAAGAGATAAATCTTGGTATCAGCTCTTATTTGAATTAATAAAGGCCAAACTTTTAACTCTTGATCAACATGTCATTTACATACTAAATGAACAATATCTGCTGAAAACTGGACACGATATTAGCACGCAACAGGATAAACGTTTTGATCCGTTATGTAACAGGTTATTGAAAAATGTCTAGAATAATATTCATGACTGGTCATATTGCCAAACTTCCGCATTAAATCATTTGAGTAATAGAACCAAACATAGCAAAAAATTACTATCGGATATAACCAAGCAGAGGTGAGATGGAATAGAGTAACTTAACCAGTAACTCGGCTCCCCATGTGAAACTCTGTAGCCTAGCGACAGAGCATTTGAATAGTAATTAGGTTATTGGTTCGATTCCCGACAGTAATGTTTTTCGAGCATTTAACTAGAGCAACACTCTCTTTCTAATCTATGGACCAACTTACAAACTTTAATATGGAATGACCAGTTATCTTTTACAAATTATTTTAAGTAGTGGAACTGCTTACCATCCTAGCGGCATTGGCACTATGAACTTCGTTCCATATTGTGTCACCATCCACCTGAATTAGCAACACACAAAAAACACTTTACAAAAACTTCACAATCTTGAAATGTATAAAGCTAAAGTTAAATCTTTTTACAAGCCTAGTAGCCTATGGAGGCGGCCTTTACCTCCGGATTCCGTAGTGTTAAGTGGATGAGAGTCTTTGACTCCCCCTGGACGGGGCTAACTAATCCATCCGGAATTAGCTCCCAGCTGACGCTACTACTCATTTACCAGTACCATGGGATGATGGAAAGCTGAGTTTGCTTAGGCGGAAAAGGTCACACAAATATTTGAATCTCGGCAAAATGCCGGGATCGAACAGGGGCCCTTGAGGTTCGAAAGCAGAGACTTAACCAACTGCATGCCAACAATGTCCGCCCCTTAAAATTATATACTGTAAAGAAACTGCGAACATTTGGGATACAGGAGAATGGACTAGCATGCTAAGAGTTTGAAAGAGCTGGTAGAGTATTTAAAATTGAAATTGGAAACAACGTAGATTTAATTAGTGTGTAATTTAGAAGCCATTAGGAACCTTAAGCAACAAAGACGGCGACACCAAAGAACAAAAGCATCGAGCGAGGCATCTCTAAGTAGTTATCGCTAAAATTATAAATTAAAAAGATCTTTTTTGGAGTTCTCTGGACCACAGAGACATAACAAAATATAGGTTCTTGGTATTTATTTAGCTTCATGGAGAAACGTCGAATCCATTTCTGCTCAAAGAATTTAATGCGTAAAAAACAAAACCCTGTGAACCGCACAAAAAACAAGAGTAAACCAGGAAAGTCATTTTTTCTTCCTCGTTGCTAAAGGCTCGTAATGGTCATCAAAAAAACTCTAGAAACAATAAAATCTTACCCCCATCCCTCCACACTGCAATGTGTTAAAACATTTCAATGTAGCTACTTGTCCTGCAAAAGGGAAAGACAATATTTTAGTTTGAGATCAAAGATACAATAAAAGGAACGAATTAAAGCTAATAGGAAAACACAGGCAAAAGTAAAGAAATCATTTTTGTCATACCATCTTCTGTTTTCGTTCTACACTGTGTGCTACCGCCAAATAACATTGTGTGCTGTTCACTGAGAAGACATATATAAATTACGCCAGTAATATAAAACTTTGCAAAGACAAAACATATTACACTTAAAATAGAATTATATTTAACATGGCAGATGCAGACGTTAATGCCAGTATCAAGAATTACCAACTGAGCAAAAAATTTTATTTCATTAGTTTGTCTTTTTAAACTTTACCACAATTAATTGCGTTTTCACTCTTCTTTAACCAACCCACAATTCATCTCGTTTCGCTCTCCTTCAACCACAACTCATTGCGTTGCCAACAGAGCGCACTTTTTACCCTTTTATCTTGTTTAACAGGCTCTTTTGCATGTTTTAAAATCATATAATGTAACAAAAATAGGTACGCAGTGCGTACATGTTGCATGCCATCTGAAAACATACAGTAGGGACAAATAGGATAAAAGTTATTTTGTGCTATGTCGTACTATTAGGAAAGACCATCCTTCAATTTAGGGTTGGAGCGATACAGGTTTTGACCGAAGAGATATAGCAATTTGGATAGAAAATTTTACTTTTTGATAATGACACTTAAAAAAGTGACTAATAGTAGATAAGATTTTTATTTTGGATAATGGCTACTGTATATATACAAAATTCAAACGAGAGTATTGGTTACAGTTTAAGTATAAATATACAAATTAAGTTTATAGTTTGTAAAAAAATTACAATTTATTCTTTAGTAATTAATGATTGCTAAAAATGTTCAATTAGGATATAAATAACAAAAATTCAGCTAATAAAATTAAGACAAGTTACTTTTAGACGTAAGATGATACACTTTAGAAAGTAAAACATATCAATGCTTTTAATCTTTAACGCAATTAAATACAATATTTTTAAAGCGTAATAAAATCATTATTCAGTTACCAGACAAAGCAAGCAGAGGTCGTGTTTTGACACAATTTGTAAACAACACCAGTCTCGTATTCGGTGAATTGAAACGAAACATGCATTTATAAATTCGTACTTACAAATAACTTTTACTTTATTTTTTGCAAGATTGTAAAGATAATCTCTTTTTTGAAAGACGATTTTCACTGAGTAAAGCAAGAAAATATCAAAGGATGTTTTTTTGATTATTTTATAAATTAACACTACCTTTCCGCTACACGCAAGTTCCTAGTAAACATTATCTTATTTCTCTCGAATCATTTGCCAGTCAGTTGAAGTTAAATCTTTCTTTCAATCCGTAAAAACATAACACGGCTGAACCCGTATATTAAATATTTTCTTTTTGGGTCTACACGCGACGACCATTAATGCACACTCACTCATTTTCTCCATGTCATAAAGCATCTCAAATCTATATTTAATAGTTGTTGCCATATTAGGTATTTTTTTCCAACAAAAGCTATACATCTTTCCTAAATGTTATATATGAAAGTTTCTTTTAATATTATTTTCTTTCTATCGAAAAGCACAACTATTAATACAACACCAAACTTTTTCTTACCTATGAACCGTTAATATTTCTTCTAGAGTTGCTTTCCTCGGACGAACTCTCTGCTTTAAAAGTAAAAATATAATATGTTAGATGAAACAAAACAAGAACTTCATATAGGTTTCTCATTTTTATATGCTGTATAACTAATATTTGTATCACTAAACCGTTTCTTTACAAACACCGATGCAGATCACACTAGTTTACAGCTAGTTAGTCTTCTTCAAACCAACCCATTCAATAAAGCGATAATTTATATTCACTTAGGGGAACGTCACATATCGATTTCTCTACAAGAAACGTCATGGCGACGTTAGGGGGTGGAGGGGGTTGGGAACCGTGACGTTTTTTTTAAAGTAAACGACGTGAAAATATCGATGATTGTGACAAAAAACTCGAACTTTTTAAAACTTCTTTTTTGTGAAATAATAAAATCATTGCATAGCTGTACTGACGTTCTGTTTAATAAATAAACACATAAAAGCAGATACGTTAATGACGGAGACGGCAAGAAATTTCATCAATCCAAAACTTGAAAGGTGCAAAAACAATTCTTTTGTGAAAAATGTTTGGTTGAAATCCTGACTTACAGTGATTTGTGTACTTGCACCATACTGTTTAAATCTATTGTCCACGATATCTTGTTATCCTTGAAAGTTGAAACTAAACACTGCTTTATAGCTGTAAAGCATTGGTTAGTTAAAATAACCCAAACTTTTTCCTTTCCCAAACAAGTTTAGCAAGTTTTTTTTGCAATAATTTCCACGTGCTTATGAACATTACGAAATTCAATTTGAACAATTGCATGAACAAAGGTACTGATTGTATGACAAAGGTACTGATTGTATGACAAAGGTACTGATTGTATGGAATTTTCAAGAAAGAAACTAAATAGCGTAACACTGTAGAAACACTTTTATTATTATTTTGAGAGTTTCAGAACATTTCTGTAATTGATCAGGTTTGAAAAATCGTTGATTTGACTGCGGCGTCCAGCAAAATAATTTAGAATCGATTGATTCAAAAGATAAGTCAGAAATATTAAATAATGTAGTACTTTATGCTTACTGTTAATCTGATTAATACCAAATTTCCTTTTATAGATGTTTAGGAGGCATTTATTAATAAAACAATGGATATCGCATTAAATTTTGTCTGAAGTTTCTTTGGGGGGGGTGGGAAGGGGGGGGAAATTTTAAATG
>JAOTRI020120989.1:0-12154 GCA_028564885.2 Zoanthus sanctaehelenae
ACACCTAGATGCTTTTCACTGTTGTTCAAACTTAGCAAAATGCAGAGTGCAGCTGGGGAGACAAGACACATTTGCTTGTAAGGCCCCATATCCACGAATGACATACTGTTGGCAGATCGAATAGAGTATGCCAACAATATTACATTATTCGCAGTGCCAACAATCAGTTCTTCGATGCTGGCAAGGCTTAAGCCTTCTTAGCCCTTTATGATGAGCTCAGGCACCAACAAATGGTCAAAATTACACAAAAAAAAACTGATTTTTTTTGTGTTTTGAAACCTGAATCCGCCCTTCAGGAAATTGATTGAATTATGGTGACCACTGCCACGTGAACATCTTTTAAGTGACATCATATGCATATGCCATTCCCAGGCTCCCGGTGTCTATTTTGCGAAAAAAAACCGGTTTTAATATATTAATATACCCTGCCCTATCCCTCAAAACCACTTTTTAATACATTTTCTTCTATGGATAAAGACTTTAAAATCGTACACCTTGGCTTGATTTTATTTTCATGTGTTGACAAAACTTTTAAAAAGTTTCAGAATTAAATTTACTGGTTCAATTAGCAATGTTAACATTGTTTTGGAAAATTTAATATTCTATATTTGTATTGCGTTTTCATTTCAACTTAACATTAAATATCTATATGAAATAGCTTTAAAAGTTAAATATATTTAAAAAGAAAATTTTAAACACAGCTTTAAGGTCTAAGTTTATATGTATTTCTGCTAAAGTTTATTTTTGAATAGTGTTATTTAAAGTATCTTTCTGAACGTTTTGTCAAAAACAACATTAAATAAATTTCTACAGAGAAAATACTACATTTGACCTTTCGGAGATATTTCTACCAAGATTTTTTACTCGATTTTTAGCAAATCTTTTAACTTTGCTAGACATGCAAGTTTCCACCAATCAAAGAACCGCTGTTATCGAAGGGCAAATTGCTTTGTTTTGGCTTAATAATCAAACTTTGGCAGCCCCAAAGCAAAGCATTAAGTTCTGTAGTAAGCGTATAAATTTACTTAAGTCATAAAGAGAAAAGCAAAGAAATGTAAGTTTTAGTAAAATTCTTTCCAAAAGTACTCGAGCAGCCATGCAGTAAACAAAAGTCGCCGAGGTTGTTTCAGATTTTCTAAAAATAACGAAGAGAAACTATTGAAGCCACGTTTATGAGCTAAAGTATCCTAAGAATAAAATAATTTATATTTTTGAGCAACATCCGTGGTGAAATGGCAAAGAAATAAAAGATTTTGTAGCGTTTCGTAAAGGCGACTCAAAACTGAAGACTTATCAAAGCGGGGCTCTCACCGAAATCGATTTTTCTAAAAATATTGAAAAAAAAAATACAAGGCAAATATATTTTGTAAAGTAGCTTAAAGGTAAAATAATTTACCATTTTGAGCAACATACGTTTTGTAACTTTTCGTGATGGTGTTTCTCAAAACATAAATGATATCAGAGCCTATCGGCTGGCCCAATACGCATGCGTTTGTAAAAGCTCTACCCCGAGGGAAAAAAAGACACGGAGCCGAATCTATGACTCGTTGCTTACCGGCACGAGTAAAAATTACCAAAAAGGCCTTGGATCGGTGAATAATTAGAAGAGATAGAATTCAGATACACGTTTCGGCTAGTGCTGAACCAATTCTTTATGCGCTGGCGCAGACAACGAAATGCTTCAAAAATTTCTGGATCTGATGCGCCACGCACTTTAGTACGCCAAAATGTTTTTTTCTCTTTTATAGCGTGAACGATTTCTCGCGTGAACCAGATATACGTTTCGGAACAAAGGAATTTAACGAAGAAAAAAATTCACTCTTTCATGAAGAAGAAGCAGTGTCAATGTCAGTTCCCAAGGGAACCTTTAAGGGTTTTACCTTGAGAAAGTCCCTATAAAGGGAGTCAAAGTTAGCATTTTTGTAGTAAAAAATGAATTAATAAGTTTGGCTTTAAGCAAAAACTGGAAACAAATAGATTTGTGGTCGGAGGGAAGACCAGAATCTACGGTAATGTTGATTATCACGTCAGGATAAGAGCAAGAAACAAGATCCAGAATATTATTTTCTGTCGTGGGAAATTCAATTATTGGAAAAGAAAAGAGTCTGATAATAATGTTGTGAATTCAAATTCAGGACCATGGTCAGTACTCACAAAGCCAGTGCCGTCGATCCACCGATTATTTGGATAGTTGAAGTCGCCGATTATTGGTATCAGTGAGTAGGTGTTATTGCAGAGACTATCAATAATATTACGGAAGTCCTTCAGGAATTCTTGATTATCAGGAGCTCGATAACATAGCAGAACAAGTGCAAGTTTGTTAGCTTTAAGTTTAAGTTCCAGAGCAATGTTTTCACCAGGTAACTGCAGAATATTGTTGATAATTAAACATTTTTTCACTGCAAGAAGCACACCACCACCAGCACGTACATATAGATCTTTACGCAAGACTTCATAGCCGTGAGGAAGAATTTCGGCGTCGAAAATATAGGGCTTGAGCCAAGTTTCAGCGATATCAAGTCGAAGTCAGAACCGAACACAACATCCTTCAGTAAATTAAGCTTGCATTCTTTAGTTCCACCATCATTTGAAGCGAAGGCCTTTAAACTTCTAGCATTCTGGTAGTAGAAAGAAATCGATTCATTTTTAGGTCCAGGTTGAGGACAAATGTCATTACTTAAGATAATTTGAAGTTTAGGAAGGTTAAACGAAGAAGTTGAATTTCTGTAGTAGTGCAGTCTTGATCTTTGGAAGTGACATTTGACGATTTTAGCCCATACCAATAAGATTACGACTGATGCTAAAGGAGAGCAAAACATGTCCACAAGTTGCAACTAAAAGCAAAAATAAAATGCAAAAGGCGGAGCAACGAAGAACTCGTCTTCCCGCCATTACTGATGGCCAGTTCTAATACCCCGACACTGCCTTTAATGACATGTGATTCATTCTGCGCATTGCTCGTTCTATAAAAACAAATGCGCAGAGTTACATTAACCACAGTGTCGGGGTATTCTAAAGTTGCTCCAAAAACTATACAAAATTTAGAAAATGCTCCTCAATTTCAATGTGCATGGGTGTATATCTAGCATCTGTTAATTCACTGGATATACAGTCCGATGGTTATATTACTATTGCTTTATGATTCCTTTTTCAAGTGACTTTATATGGAAGTCTACAACTTGGTTATAAAGATAATTTGGAAGTGCTTCTCAATTGGAATACTTACAAAATCGTTGTCAGTCACTGACGGGAATCAGCAGGTCACAGTTCAGGTGCTTTACCTGCTGGGGCAGTTGTTCAAAGGCTGGTCAAGTTTAACCCTGGGTTACGTAAAAATTCAAACAGGAATTTTTCTTTAAGAAAAGCTAAACGGTTATTTATGAACACTGTTTGGATGTTTCTTGGAAAAGTCTGGTTAATCCCAAAATTACAGTTAAAATCTCTCCTTTTAAGATTGGAAACACGATTTTGGGTTAAACAATTAACCCTGAGTCAGTGCTAATCAGCCTTTTCAACAACTGGTCCCTGATCTAGACTCACACGGATAGCGCATTTACTGGAAAGGTAATTTTTACGCAGGGCGAACGTTTCCCCTCTGTTCACTTGTTATATCCCTCAACATTCGAATTTAGAAACACTTTTCATTTCGTTTAGCTGTATTATGACTTAAGAGCAGATTTTTATGATGTAAATAAAATTGATTTTTTATAATACAAGATTAAAAAATGCCTTCTTTATTGCCAATTCGCTTTTTAATATGTATATTATATCATCAAATGTGGGTAGACATCCATGTAACATGACAGACAGATATATAAATTTTTGTAGAGCTAATAGGATCCAAAAATTCTAATCTTCAAGATCACCTCATCCCTCTTTTTGTTCACTATGATTACCGTTTCGCATCACAGCCTCCTGACCACGGGATTCGTACTGAAACCCCACTCGGAGCGGCGGCGGCGCGAAAGTACAATATTCTTCCGAAGTGTCATAATCACCCTTTCGCGAGTTTTGAAATAAACCTTTCGGAGAGTTATCCAGACCCTCTGAAAAGTTGTTCAAACCTTCTCGTAAACCCTTGTCTTTCGAGCGTATTTCGTCGAACCCCCTTCATTTTTTAAGCTCCGTACCTACAGCCGTCGTAAAATCGAAACCAAAACGGAAACGCTAGCTTTCCATTTTGTTCTTCCTATAAAGGTTTGGAAATCAACCTTCCGAAGGGTTGTATTCACCCTTTCGCGAATTTAAAAATAAACCTTTCGGAGAGTTTTCCAGACCCTCTGAAAAGTTGTTCAAACCTCCTAAACCCTTGTCGTTTGAGCGTATTTCGTCCAAACCCCTTCATTTTTTTAACTCCGTACGTAGAGCCGTCGTAAAATCGAAACCAAAACGGAAACGCTAGCTATTCATTTTGTTCTCCCTATAAAGGTTTAGAAATCAACCTTCCGAAGGGTTGTATTCACCTTTTCGCGAGTTTAAAAAAAAACCTTTCGGAGAGTTTTCCAGACCCTCTCAAAAGTCGTTCAAGCCTTCTCCTAAACCCTTGTCGTTTGAGCTTATTTCGTCTAAACCCCTTTATTTTTTGAAGTCCGTACGTAGAGCCGTCGTAAACTCGAAACCAAAACGGAAACGCTAGCTATTCTTTTTGTTCTTCCTATAAAGGTTTGGAAATCAATCTTCCAAAGTGTTGTATTCACCTTTACGCGAGTTTTGAAATAAACTTTTCGGAGAGTTATCCAGACCCTCTGAAAAGTTGTTCAAACCTTCTCCTAAACCCTTGTCTTTTGAGCGTATTTCGTCCAAACCCCTTCATTTTTTGAAGTCCGTACGTAGAGCCGTCGTAAATTCGAAACCAAAACGGAAACGCAAGCTATTCATTTTGTTCTCTCTATAAAGGTTTGGAAATCAATCTTCCGAAGGGTTGTATTCACCCTTTCGCGAGTTTTGAAATAAACCTTTCGGAGAGTTATCCAGACCCTCTGAAAAGTTGTTCAAACCTTCTCCTAAACCCTTGTCGTTTGAGCGTATTTCGTCCAAATCCCTTCATTTTTTGAGGTCCGAACGGCGTAGGCCGAAACGAAAACGCTAGGCGTTCTTTTTGCTGTCCATAGAAGCGTTTGGAAATCAACCGTCCGAAGGGTTCTAATCACCCTCTCGCGAGTTTAAAAATAAATCTTTCGCAGAATTTTCGAGACCCTCTAAAAAGTTGTTCAAACCTCCTAAACCCTTGTCGTTTGAGCGTATTTCGTCCAAACCCCTTCATTTTTTGAAGTCTGTACGTAGAGCCGTCGTAAAATCGAAACCAAAACGGAAACGCTAGCTATTCAGTTTGTTCTCCCTATAAAGGTTTAGAAATCAACCTTCCGAAGGGTTGTATTCACCTTTTCGCGAGTTTAAAAATAAACCTTTCGGAGAGTTTTCCAGACCCTCTGAAAAGTTTTTCAAGCCTTCTCCTAAACTCTTGTCGTTTGAACGTATTTTGTCCAAACCCCTTCATTTTTTAAAGTTCGTACGTAGAGCCGTTGTAAAATCGAGGCCGAAACGGAAACGTTAGCCGTTTATCTTGTTCTCCGTATTAGGGTTTGGAAATCCACCTTCCGAAGGGTTGTATTCACCCTTTCGCAAGTTTAAAAATACCAATTTCGGAAAGATTTTCAGATCCTCTGAAAAGTTGTTCAAACCTTGTCCTAAACCCTTGTCGTTTGTGGGTATTTCGTCCAAACTTTTTCATATTTCGAAGTCCGTACGTAGAGCCGTCGTAAAATCGAGGCCGACACGGAAACACTAGCTATTCATCTTGTTCTCCATATAAGGGTTTGGAAATTAATCTTCCGAAGGGTTGTATTCACCCTTTCGCGAGTTTTGAAATAAACCTTTAGGAGAGTTATCCAGACCCTCTGAAAAGTTGTTCAAACCTTCTCCTAAACCCTTGTCGTTTGAGCGTATTTCGTCCAAATCCCTTCATTTTTTGAGGTCCGAACGGCGTAGGCCGAAACGAAAACGCTAGGCGTTCTTTTTGTTGTCCATAGAAACGTTTGGAAATCAACCGTCCGAAGGGTTCTAATCACCCTCTCGCGAGTTTAAAAATAAATCTTTCGCAGAATTTTCCAGACCCTCTGAAAAATTCTTCAAACCTTCTCCTAAACTCTTGTCGTTTGAGCGTATTTTGTCCAAACCCCTTCATTTTTTGAAGTCCGTACGTAGAGTCGTCGCTCCCCCCAGGCCACCACGGCGGTGGTAGGGACATACCCCTGACTCCAGGTGGGATTAAGGAGGATGTCGATTTCTCTGGATCCACAGAGGCATGTAGAGGTCTCATCTGCTTCTGGCAGTCCTTGGCAGGACGACTGCCTAACTCTTTCAGGGACTTTGGCACTCGCTTCCCGTGGGCTGCCGCACCGGCGGTAGGAGCCCTGGAGGATGTGGATCTATTTCAGTCCCCTTTCAAAATTTTTGTAAACCTGAATTTACATTCAAGTAAACCTTTGTTATTTAAGCCTATTTCATCGAAAGCTTTTCGTTTTTTAATGTTGTAAAATTTTGTAAAGTGTTCAAGAGTTCAAAAATTCGTCACATTAATGTGTATACGAACCTTGCATTGTGTTGTGGAAGACGGGAAAAAAATTTTGTAAAAGTTTTGAAAATTTTCTAAGTGTTCGGAAATTCGTTACATTAATATGCATAAAAACCTTACATCGTGGAAGACGAAAATGGTCAGGAAAGAGAGAGAGAGAGAGAGAGAGAGAGAGAGCAGCTTAAGCGGTTCGACTCCTAGCTGTTCTGGGAAAAGAAAGTTGGTGTTCTTTTCTGGAGTCGTTTATTTTTCTCATCTTCCACATGGCGACAGTCGGAGCGATATCTCGGTAAGCGAGCACGTGGTGAGTCTCGTCTGAAGGGATTTGCTGTCGACGAAAGAGAGAAAGGAGGAGAGAGAGATGCCGTGCGTTTTTTTCTCTCTCCTCGGTGCAGTGGCAGTGCGTCGGTTGATGGAGCCAGCCACGCGTTGGGTTAGCCGCTCGGAGAACGAGACCACCTTCTCAGAAGTTGCGATTCTCCGTCGACGTCCCGGTCCGATTTAGCGCTGTCGGACGGAGACGGAGAGGGAAGTAGAAGGGCTAGGAGAGGGTCCTTGCGTCCGTTTTCGAAGAGCGCCCTTCTTGCCGCCGACGTGAGAGCGCGCGATCCGAAGGATGGTTATCTGGTTGATCCTGCCAGTACTCATATGCTTGTATCAAAGAATAAGCCATGCATGTCTAAGTATAAGCACATCGCACTGTGAAACTGCGAATGGCTCATTAAATCAGTTATCGTTTATTTGATTGTATGCTCTGTCGATTACGTGGATACAAGTAGTAATTCTAGAGCTAATACATGCGAAATCTCCCGACTCCCCCCAGCGTCAGTTGGCTGCCGGCGTCGGCGGGCGGGGAAGGGACGTGTTTACTAGAGTGAAAAACCTTCCCGGTGGCTTCCCTTCTTCGCGGTCGGTAGAAGCGCCGGTCAAAGCCCCGGAGGTGAGGCATAGTAACTTTTGACCGATTGCACGGCCCACCCGCGCCGGCGACGTTTCATTCAAATTTCTGCTCTGTTTTAATTTAAATAACTTGTTTATTTTGTTTTCTGTTTTGTTTTTTGTCCACAGTGCTCGTTTATTTCATAAGATGTACAGGTTGAAAGCTGGGTCGTCCCCCTAGAGTCTCATGCACATATTAAGTGACGAGGGGTTAGATCCAGATTCGTGTTTTATACTTGAAAACTCTGTACATTTTAGCTTGCCAGAAAAAATCTCTGTGTTTTTATCTCCATGAATTAGATATCTGAATAGATAAATCTAAAGTCCTGCTAAGAATAATAGAAAAACAATTGCTGTTTATCAACAAGGACACCTAAACTACGTGTAGTTCTACTATTGTTTATGGCTCCATGAAATCTCTTACTGAGGATCAAGTCAGGTGGATTTTGGTGGATAACGGAGTTGTAGTTTAAAGTTAGTATAACGTACGGCATTGGCAAGTTAGTTATGCAATCATTCGGCATTTAACTGAACTGACCCACCCTGAGAAAACGGCCAAAATATCCCATTTCTACGCATTATATCGCGACCGTTTTCACAGACTTAACGTCTAAGACGTTTCACCATATTCGTTCCAAAAACCGTTGTGATACGACACATTTTATTACCTTTTCACTACGTTAGAAAATTGTAGTCGAACTGTTTTTGGCTTTCTCCATATGATCGGGAAATTTCCTGTTAAAGACGCTAATGCAGTATGCTGGTCTTAATGAGGCAGAAGCCTCCATGCAAACAGTGACTAGATCCTGATTAAAGAAAAATACTGTTACTTGCAGGTAAGAAAAAAGTGGATTTTAACTGACAAAGAACTAGCGACATGGGTCAAGTTTGCTATGAGGGTGCGAAATGAGTTCACAGCAAATTTTTGGGCTGATCAAGTTGCCTTCTATTTAGAAGTTTGTTTACAAAAGAAACCCACGAGATCAAGCGAGAGCCCCTAAGGCAAGAATATGGAGAAAGAAGTCTGAAGGACTTTGCCGTGGTTGTACAACAAAGGTAAAAAGGAGGGTTCCGGCGAGAAAATCTTAACATTGATAGTAGCATTCAGATAACACTGAAAATATGTGGACAAAATTTTGCCAGTTTCATAGATGAAAATTTTAACTCACGCTACATCATCCTTTTTCCGACAAGTTTCATTCTGCTAACGATCATGTACGTGTTTTGCTATTTTTTCAGCGGTATTATAGTTATGTCTGTTGAGATATCTATTATTGAAATAGTGAAAACATTAGATCATAAGAAGGAAGTTTAAGATATTCAGATTTAGAAAATATTCCAGGACTATTGCTTTTTGTCGATCTTGAGAAAGCCTTTGATACTTTGGAATGGCGTTTTGTTGAAAAGGTTTTTAGATACAAAAACTACTGGCCCTCTTTTATTACGTTTTAATGATAATCAAGTACCATCTTTAACAACGGATGGTCCTCTGGATTGTTTTAACTTAGAACGAGGAGTATAAAACAAGGTTGTCCCCTCTCTCCGTATGTCTTCATTCTTTGTGTAGAAATCTTATCTAGTGCATTAAAGAATACAAAAAACAAAAGGGATTAAGATATTAATTTTAGGACTGCATTCAGGATAACTCAGTATGCGAATGATACCTCGATGGATCAAACCTTTCCTTTAAAAGCTTCTTTATCGACAATTGAAAAATTCGGCAAAATATCAAAAACAGAAGCAAAGTGGATAGGCAAATCAAAAGACAGAAGTGATATCCTTTTTCCGGAAAAGAAACTAATTTGGAGAGCCTCTGCTGTAATGGCTTTGGGAGTATATTTCTCAATAAGTGAGGATCAATCAATGATACAAAATCATGAAGAAAAAGTTAAGGAGTTATGTTATTGCTGGAGTCTTTCCTGACACTATTGGGAAAGACAACAGTCGTCAAATCGTTTTTAGCATCACAGCTTGTCTATACTTTGACACCCCTCAAAAATAACACACAAACGTTAACAGAAATCACCAACATTCTATATACCTGCATATGGGACGGAAAAGGAGACAAAATTAAACAGACAGTTATGAAAACTGAATATGAAATCGGAGGACTAAAAATGCTAGATATCGATTAATTTAACAAAGATCTCAAAACATTGTGAATTTCAAATTATTTAGACAAAAGCAACAAAGGAAAGTGGAAACTTCTCTTTGATTACTATCTACAAACCAACGTGACCGAAATGTGCATGGTGAAGAGACGATTTTATTAAGGAAGTGTTTGATTCTTTTGATGAGTTTTTAGAGCAGAACTTCTAGAATAATTCCATAAATAGAATAGACTAAAAAGCTGTAATTTCAGAAGTGGAATAAAAAGGAATAGAAAAATCAAGAATGTTATAAAACACTGAGATAATGTTGAGAAAATTCTTAGGCCATACAGAATTTAGGACAATGTATGAAACTGATAGATCTTTGAGTTAATTGCTTCCACGGTAGTAGTTCGAATGTAGGGAATTCTGCAAATTAGAGTAGCTCTTAGTATTGTTTTTTCCAATCCACAACATACTTTAGAGTTTTTTCAGCTTCAAACAATTCAAGATTCTTTTCAAATACGCTTATCACCTGCAAATGCAAAAAAAATATAAATTAAAAACATAAACAAATTCATATACTTATACCATCAGAAGCACTAATGGTATAATTAATTGCCCAAAGAATTACAAAAACTACAAATATATATTAAACACATTTATTTTATTAGCTATAATGAAAAATAGAATTTCAATTCAATTCTAAAAATAAATTGATTTGAAATTTTAAGCTTTAAGTTAAATAAAACAAAACGTAACAAAATAAACATAATATAGTTGTGGTATAGGGGTACCACTCCCCAACGCTAGTATATGAACAGAATATAATTGTGGTATAGGGGCAATACTCCCCAACGCCAGTATATGAACAGAATATAGTTGTGGGATAGGGCACCACTCCCCAACGCCAGTATATGAACAGAATATTGTTGTGGTATAGGGCACCACTTCCCAACGCCAGTATATAAACAGAATATAGTTGTGGTATAGGGGCACCACTCCCCAACGCCAGTATATGAACAGAATATAGTTGTGGTATAGGGGCACTACACCCCAACGCAAGTATATGAACAGTACGCGTGCAGAATATAAAAAAATGTTGTACAACGCATTGTACCAATAGCTCAGGTGAGCAAATAATTCTATAAACGGGGCTTTACTTGCTTGTCTAATAATTGTTTATATTAGTGAGTGATCAACGCTTCTGTTGCTTTTTGAAGTAGCAGCACAGCTTTGAAAGAACTAAAACTGTATGTTCTTCAACTGTAAACAAATCCGAATGGCTGTGCAGATCAAATCATTGAAAGAAGTTCTTCCACAAAATAAAGTCATAGCACAATGTTATGCTCCATTTCATCGTCTTTTTTATGATGGTGATATCTTGTTTCCTTGACAAAAGAACAAATTAGACTTCGTTTCGTTGCCAGTCTTGTGTTTTTTTCCTCTCAGAGCTAATAAGTACAATAACAAAAATGATACCTTTGCGGGACCGAACATTCCAAGTTAATTCGTTCTCCTCTGATAACTTTCTAGCTTTAGCAAACCATTTATATCACCTTTCACCTCTTATTTTGACTTATACATTTGTGGTTCCATGACATTCACGCACGATTTACCACAGTAACCAATCCAACACTACTTATGCCTAATGATTTTTCTATCTAGTATCTCACTTAACTAAAAATATCTATCGTTAAGTACCAACGACCAAGACAAAAGCACGTGCACGACAGAACTGAGCTGTGTAATGTCATAAATACTCTTTCCTTTTGGGCATCTCAGTTGTATAAGAAATAGTACACAAGCAGCGGTGACGAACATTAAAAATATACGCAGAGTTTGAAATTATCTAACTTGCGTTTCGTGTGCTACCTACACACATCATCAGAAGTGACAATAATAGTAAATAATTTGAATTAACACATACAGGATTATTAACTTATTTCAAAATAACAAAAAAGTGACAAACTTTCAATAAAGTACACAATTATTAAAAACAGCTTTTCCCTGCTGACATATTCACTTAAAAACAGTTTTAAATCCTCGGGTAACAATGTCTCTCTATTTTAGAGTGATAGTCAGATTGCTGTCTTGCCAAAATTTCAAAGTGATCTCTTTTTTACGGAGAGTGACAGATAATTAGAAACTATGCGTATATATTTTTAATGTTCGTCATCACTGATTGTGTACTATTTCTTATAAAACTGAGCTGTGCAAGTACTGAGAACCAGCACTCCCATTAAACCTTTTGCCACAACGAAAAAAACGCGAACGTTCACGAACGTCAATAGACAGCAAGCACTAAAGCCAGTAAGATTCATATGTATCGAATGTATTTTCTCAAACGCGCAATTTAACTTCAACTAGACGCGTACATACGCGTTTACTCGGGCTACATAATGCTTGGATTCATAATTATGTTCTAAATTTCATTTATGCCAGGTTTTATGCTTGTATCACAAAATGAATGCTTCAGCCTAAAAATTGCCGTTAGCCGCTCTGCTAATAACCTCGGAAACGCGAGCTATAATTCAATGTCTAAAAACAA
>JAOTRI020121000.1:0-12153 GCA_028564885.2 Zoanthus sanctaehelenae
AATAGTAGTAGTAGTAGTAGTAGTAGTAGTAGTAGTAGTAGTAGTAGTAGTAGTAGTAGTAGTAGTAGTGTAGTAGTAAGATAGTTGAGGCGTTAGAAGCAATTTTTTTAATAATTGTTTTAACGTAAATATTGGAACACTGCGCTCTTTTGAAATTAAAAAGCTCAGTTCTTTCGTTACCGACTTGTTTAACGTTTTTAACGATAGGCGTTTTTGCACAACTAATTATCAACATGAGCGATTCTTATGGCTTTGTTAGTAATGATATGTGACGAAAAGAACTGTTATCGACTCTTTCCTTTATGGGTGTGAAGTTATATCAAGAGTGCCGACTTCCTAATCAATAACGACAGCTATAAATATTATTGTAAATAGGTAGTGTAGCAGCTACATACATATGGCACATATATATAAAACTTCTCGTAGTGTTGAAATTTTTGGCAACGCGTGATTAACTTCATTTCCTTTATTTCTGATTCTACGGTCTTTTATTTCTCAAGAAAGTTAAAATTAAATTTTCGATTTAACTGAAAATGAGGCAATTTTTCTTGAAACGTTGAAACATATATATACATATAAGCTCAATGAATGGCCAGCATTCTTTTAAGTTTTTAACTATATACTATTTTTACCTGAGGAAAACATTTTATTATTTTTACAGCCAATAAATTTCCTTTTCAAAAATATAAAGCTGGAAAAGCACAATTATATGATATTTGTCTTTCATATCTGCGACTATATTTACAAAAGAGTATTTGAATTGCAAATTTGGAGAAATGATTTTTTTCTCTTATACTCTCTCAATCGTGACTTGACATGAATATCATATATATGAAGTGATTGCATATAGACAGCATAATACTTGCTGTTGAAAGATTTTTAAGTTGGATTATCAACTTTTGAAAGTTGCCATCTTGATGGTTAAACTTCCAAGAAGAAAAGTTCTTGACATTTTAACACGCAGATGCAGCTATCGACAGATACATTGCCTAATAACGGTAGCTTCAAATCCGAGGAGACTGTTCTCCTAGAGTGTTCCCGCGAGCATTTGAGTATCTTGTACGATCGCAGTGACTGGGTGAGAGCTGTGGACATCACTTTATGTGCCTTAAACTCCATCACGGCATTGACTGCAACGCTAGGAAATGCATTAGTTATTGCGGCGGTTTGGAAAACGCCGAGCCTACGAAACGCTTCAAATATCATACTCCTTTACCTTGCTTTTACAGACTTATTGACAGGTTTGGTAACTGAGCCAACTTTTGTGGTACACATCATATTGCGGATGAAACAGGAAAACCATGCGTACTGCATTGTAGCAGAATTTATGGCAGCTGTTGGATTTATGCTTTCGGGAACATCATTCTCTGTTTTAACTACAGTTGGGATTGATAAGTACCTTGCAGTGCGATATCACTTACGCTATAAAGAACTTGTCACAAATACCCGATTATTTCGTGCGATGACGATAATCTTGTTTCTAAATGGCAGCATATTAACTGTGTTTTATTTTAGCTATCGAGTTTACACATTTCTCATTCTTATCCTTGTTTTCATTAATTTACTTGCGTGGTTTGTGTGTTACACATTTGTGTTTGGACAAGTGAAAAAGCACAAAAGAGAGATCGTCAAACTAGCTAGCGCTTTTCATATGGGACGAATCCAAGATTACCGTTGTCCGATCAAACACTTAAAAAAACTAGAATACTCAACCCACACCTCTATTTTTATCGTTGGGTTATATTTCTTTTGCTATATTCCTTTTCTTGTGGTAAGCATTGTTAAAAGCCGCTTAGGGTATCACAGCTCACATTTGGAAGTAGCTCGACGTGTTGCCGCTACTTTGGTTTTACTCAACGCAACGTTAAATCCAGCCTTATACTGCCTGAGGCTTAAATCGATGAGAGAAGCAGTGAAAAAAATTTGCTTTCGTGTAGTGAATTTTGTTGCAAGTTAGAGATCGAATGTCAAATACATCAGGCAAACTGTTTGTGCAACAAAAAACATTGAATCATTTACGTTGCCGTTGGGATGAAGTTCGGCTGTTCTTAGCTTTTTGGTGATTTCTGCCTCAAAGGTGAATTTAATCTAATCCTTGGTTAAGCAAAAGTTAGAGCAGTAATTGTTCCTCATATGCATCCGTTTTTGTAGGCTAGCTAGCTTGGAAACAAAACCATGGATTAAATGTTTAATCCTGGATTAGTAGGTTAATTGGGTTTGAGCAACCGATCCCGTGATGTTCCAAAACAGCCCTAAGTTTGACGTAACGCCTAACGGTGTAGTTTTAAGCTGCAATACTGTTGCAAAACTGAGCAGATTCCAAAACAAAACGCCTAATCGCAACATTGTGCAACACGTAGAAACAAAGTCAAGTTTTTGAGTCTGTGTGCGAAAGAATTAAACAAAAATCTTAAATATGTCTGATGGAAATTTTGTCCTGGTAATTGATTTGCTTACTTTGTTTCGGCAAATCTGCTCTTATACAAACATGCGGCCTATGTTATATAATGAGCCTAGGGTTAAAATATAATTTCTTACTTTTTTTAACTGGCATTTTATCTGTTTTTACTTGTCTATTAGTTGACGAATGGCTGCTTTGGTACCAGGCCCATAATGGCTTACGTGTATTGATGTAAAACTGATCTATCGTCTTACTACTGTACTACATACAAAGTCAATCATTTTTATCTTTTCTTTCAATTCTTTCGAGAGGAACATTAAAAAGTCAGCTTATACTTACAGATAACAACAACAACAACTACAACAATAATTACTAACTAGTTTTCAGATAGAGGAGGCAATCGTTTTACTATACATTAATTACGAATTTATGACCCTGTAAACTTAGATTTAAGAAATACAATATTCTCATGAGTTAACACATTACAATCTAAGGTAAATAAAGATACTCAACTTGAAAACAGTTTTACGAAAGATTTATAGCTTTATACATAAAATTTTGAAAATATTTCGAAAGTGAAAAAAAATATTTGATTTGAAAATGGCTGTAAAAATTATGAATTAAGCAGAATAAATATTGTTCTTGTAACAAAGATTTATTTTTAAGCTTAACATTTCTAAAAAGTAAAAAAGTTGTAAAATTATTTATGAAAAAGAAAATGGTGGAAAAACCACTAGAGACAAATTAAATGACATCGTCTGTTGTTGTAAGACCGTTGTTTAGTTTTATTTAGAAATATATGCAAGAAATTGAACCGGAAAGCCAGATTTTAAATTGATTTCAAATAGTCATGACGACTCATGTTAAAAGCCATATCAAGTACTCCAAAGAAAGGAATATCGAATATATTTGATTGTGTCTTGACTGATTTTCCATTGGAAAATTTAACTTGGTTGCTGTACCATTGAAAATAAATGAAGATAAATGGCATAAAAATAGAAAAAAAAACTTGATAGCGGAGAGAAATACTTGGGATTTACAACGCAAAGACCAAATTTGATGGCAACAAGCCGGCAGAATTCGGTCATTTCAATACGTGCGAAATCTTTAACTCGACGGGAAAAAAATCACCAGCTTAGACTCAACATCATAA
Source organism: Zoanthus sanctaehelenae (assembly GCA_028564885.2). Taxonomy (NCBI): domain Eukaryota; kingdom Metazoa; phylum Cnidaria; class Anthozoa; order Zoantharia; family Zoanthidae; genus Zoanthus; species Zoanthus sanctaehelenae. The sequence goes on from JAOTRI020121000.1 coordinate 3,555, forward strand.
TAGTTTTTGTTCATCAGCAGGTGAGCAGGATACTTAAAATGTGTGTAATTCTTCAACTGGTTCGGCTCCGCTAAGTCTTGAAAAACAAAAAACAGCTGGCCACGCATTTAAAAGCTGTTATTTCCCATGAACAAAAATAACATCTTGTATATGCATACAATTTTATTTTGATTAAAACTGATGAAGCTAGTTCCAACGTTATCCATTTAGCAGGTGAGATGAGATAATAGGAGTTAAAATTTGAATAGTTGAATGTTGATGAATCACTTATCGAAATTAAAAAAAAATTAGATTGTAAAGAAAAAAGTAGGTGGAGCTTCTTGATCAATTGTTTTTTAAAAAAAGTATTCTTTTTTTGTCAATTTTCAGAAATTGGAAAAAAAAAACATCATTTTTCAATAAAGGTCTATTTTTGTTTGAGATTGTTTTGATATAAGTGTTTCAAATTTTCTTTACACTTTCAAAACTATTGTTGTAGGTGTATACAATGCAATAACACTTCTCTATGAGAAACATTCGGTTTCTATTGCTGTTCTATTACCTGCGACGAAACCCAATATCAATTTTCCTGTTTGCAAAGACATCAATTCATGCCGTGCAGATCTGTCAGGTAAAATTTGGCAAAAATAATGCATGTGAAGTTAAAGGGTTTTCAAATAATCGGTTCATCATTTAAAAATACAACTAGACGCTCTAAAGCGCTTACACAAACTTCCTGTAAAGGAAGAGCTTTAATATGTTGGTTCTAATAAATATATGCATAGCGCGCTGCTTTTGTATGCGGGAGTAAAGCTTACTTTCACCGGGCGTACGTTGTATTTGGTAGCCTGAATGTATTCATGGTAGTAGACATTATGTACAATGTATTTGGTGGTCAACGCAGAAAAATCTTAATAAGTAGAAAAGTACAAGTACAAATACAAGTGAAGTAGAAAATGCATTAACTGAAAAACTAAAAACCGGCAGTTCGATCGAACATGTTAGGAATTAAATGATGCTACGATATTTTTTTCACATATACTGATATAGCACTTCTGTGAGTGGATGGGTATCAACGAAACACAATGCGATTGATTTCTTGTCAGATTTTTAGTGTTCTGTTACTGAGATTTAAGAGGACTAGCGTTTGTCCCGCCACTTAAAAATCCTAGCTACGGCTGTCAATGGTATTAAGGTGACTAGTTTGGATTGGAAACAACATCTTTGTTCCGTTTTCGCACCTTAAGTTTTATCCGACATAATGTGGATCGGGACTTATAGTTATACTCACCAGAAACACAAGTGATAATGTTATAAATGCAGATCTGGAAACTGTCTAAAAATGACACTAACATATGAAAAACTATGTTAATAAAGTAAAGCTTATCACTACTAACTTTGAATATCAACGCTGGCTGCAATTCTTGAATGAATAAAGTCTCTATTTCTAATTTTCATTGTAAAGTCAATGAGACTATATTATACAAGAATTTTAGCCAACGTTGAAGTCCGATGTTAGTTGTGAAAAGCTTATAGTATGTTTACAGTTTAGTGTTATATTTGTTTTAGAAACTAACCTGACTGATTATATCGTAATTTCTATTTAGTTTTTGGAAGCAAATCACTCAGAACGTTATTATAGGCTTATTCTAGACCTAATACAAGCTCACGTGTAGCTTCTGATTGCCGATGCTGTAAAGTCAGTTGCGATTTTGAACTTAAGTTTGTAATAGAATTATGTTTTACAAAGTAATTTCAACCTCAAATTATAGATCAAAATAAGAAAAACTCCGTAAAATACCAAATATCTATATGGTCATCGGTAGTTTTTCGGAAATGATTATAGTAATAATCCCTTTTGTTATTTTAACGTGACTGCTAAGAAAACAAATGTTAAAATAACTTTCCATATCGCTATTACAAAAAGGTATGTAATTCGTTTCGGCTGCATTAAATGTTTTGCCAATTGAAAAACAATATTAAAGGGCCAAAAACAGTCAGTAGAGCCAAGCATTAAGTAGACACAGTAACGGAAGAACGTTAGTAGAATATCTAAATTAAGAATAATTCATGCGCAGCTCAGTGCCTCTAGCTATCGTGTTATGGATGCACGCGGGAAGTTGGGAGAGTGAGAGAGCACGAGTGCATCGATAACACGACAGGTGCCCGCTATACGCATAAATTATTTATTTTAGAACATTTAAGTGCTCAGTGCAGGACAAAAAATATGTTTTCGCACGCTGATTAAGAGAAGAATTTCCCTTTACTATTCCCGATTTGTTATTGGTTCAACACAAGCACATGATAAATTGAAAAGATTTTGTTACGGAAGCTTTTAAAATTTTATGCCATGAAATGCTTTCAACCATAAGAATATCTCAAGCGTACCGTTTGCAAACTGGCGGGGCCCTGGAAACGAGACGTTGAAAAAAATAAAGGAACAGCCAACATCTGGCCCCGGTAATAATGTCGACCGAGCTTTACTTAGTGCGCACGCGCAATTCACTTATCTACCACCCCGAGTAAGGAAGTTATTTAAAAACGAGAAAAAGTCTATCAGTAGAAAATTAGGACAATAGTTTTTGGTAACGAAATAGTGGTTGAATTCAAAATTATTAATACCAAGTCTAAATGGTCCACTCGTATGTCCCAAACGTTTTCCTTGATTCAGGATTATATACAGGGACCATCACGCTGGTTACGCAGTACCAATTCTATATTTTCTAATGAACCGTAGTAATTTTGTTAGTGATAATAGATATATAATTAGCTTAGTTAATCATTTAATCAGTTAATGTTCAGAATTCGAAATTATGGGTAACAAAATCGTAGTTTGGTAATGTATATATAATTAACTTAAATCATCTAGATGAAGAAATACAGGATAGTTGAGGTGAGCGAATCTGTTGCAAGTAAGTTTTTACAGAACTAATAATCAACAAAGAGATTAAAAACTTTTTTAGATGGTGCGCAAAGCATTGTGGCTCACATTAGATTACTGCGCAGCGTTAAACATCACTTGTTTTTTTTTACTCCGATGGAGGACTAAAGCCCGAAACGTCAGTAAGTATATTTTTTCTTTTATACGGTGTATAATTTACATATTTATTACTAAATTGTTTCTTTACAAACACCGACGCAGCTCGAACTAGTTTAACGCTAGTTAGTTTTCACTTGCAATAGTTTTGCACAAGTCGATGTAACCCTCCCTCAATCTCATGTGTAAATTGAACATTTTGAGTTTCTAAACACTGCTAATAGACCATCATAAGGGGAATTACATCATGCAACAAAATTTATTTGATTGTTTTGTCTTCTGCTAATTCTTGCAGATTATTAACTCATCTCGTTTTGTTTCCGGTTCTGATGGGAAAACATAAATTTACGTTTTCGGTCATCTGATACTTAATTTGCTTTATGTACTGTATATCACGTACCACGAATATGCGAGCTCAGTCTTCAAATTTGTTCTATCACCAGTTCAAACGCTTTTCTTAATCAGTTTTAAAATTATTTAATCCCCGCCAAATTCTCGCAATAACCGTCTTGCGTTGCCGGGTTTGGAGTGGGACTAAAATAAATCGATGCTCGGAAATGGAATGAGCTGGTTGACATTCGTAAGAAGGTGAAGTTTGAAGTCTCAACGCTAAGCACTTCAATAATGAAAGCTAGTAATAACAAAAATAAATGATGTTTAGAAATGGAAAGAGTAGGTTAACATTAGAAGGTATAGTTCGAAGTCTCAACGCTAATTAAATATAAGTACTTCAAAACTGAAAGCGAATATAAACTCAAAATAGTACTAATGTAAAGAGAAAGCAATCGCGGTTTGAGAAGCGTGTTTATACCAGACTCCTCGCTTAGAAGAAGATTGGCCAAAATACAAGAAGAATCTCTGGCTGAGGCTCCTGAAGTATTTCATATAAAGACTTAAAACATAACAATATGAAACATAAGTCTCGCGGTGGCTCGTATTTGCAATATGTTAAAGGCTCGGACTCACGATGCAACATTTCATGCAGCATTGCGCGCAGCCGATTTGTTGCACCGTACGTCCATCGATGAATTTTGTTGCATGCAACATTGAATGAAACACTGAAGTTGAATCGCGCTCTACAGAGGCAACAATGAGCTTAGCAGGTTCTCTTTTTTAAAGGACTTCTTTTATCTGCCTGTCCAACATTCATGCATAAACAAAAGGAAACATACAGTGTAATAAAGAAACTGCGTAATAAAACTAAGCGCGCTTTCTCATTCCAAGCTCCCCAATTCGATTTCAATACTTTGTATGACCTTCCTTTCCGATCCGCCTAAGCTAACTCTTCTATTCTTTCCTTCCGTGGTAGGTAAAAGATTATTATAGCATCTGTAGGGAGCTAACCCGCGATGAATTAATGTTCCTTTCAGGGAGAGTTAAAGATTCTCGCCCGCTTAACACTATAGAAAACAGAAGATAAGCACGGGCTTCCCGAGCCATATGGTTTGTAAAGGATTTAGGATGCGTTCGTTGGATTTACACCGGAAAAGAATACATTTTGGAACATTGCAGGTAATCCACGAATTTTCAAAGGCACAGTAATTTATTCTTCGGCCCAGTAGCTCTGTAATGGGTAAGTACAGATCGTTTGGCGTTTTATTTGCTGTTGAGCCGGTTCTAAGCAGTTTTTTGATGCCCTTCAGCTTAGTGTGTATGATGTTAACATTTAGGATTTTGCCGGTTGTTTTGTCTCCTGTTCCAAAAATTTCTGTTCCAGTATTGCAGAGATTTCAACCCCATGTGATGGACAATAGGGAGTAATTATTAGCACCGAAGTCCCGAGCTCCTTGGGGGGTCCGGGGCATTCCCCTTCTCCAGGGAAATTTTGCAAGTTCTTTGGGGTTTTCTTTAATCCATCTTTTCAGAATCAAACATTAACAGGGAGATTTCGCCAAGAAAGTAAGTTTAATAGGAGTTTTTCACAGTGACAGATCGCCAAAAATTCTAAAGATTAGCAATTGTTCCCTAGTTTTCAGAATTTTGTGATCAATCGGGAGAGTTGGGTCAAAATCGGGAGAGCGGAGGCAAAACATCAAATCGGGAGACTCAATCAAATTGGGAGTGATGGAATCTCTGGCACCCTTAGCTAAGCTAGCTGGCTAATGAAAACTCAAGTGTACAGTTGTAGCAATAATCTATGCAACAAACATTGAAAAAATAACAATCCTGTCTTTATTTGGAATGAGACAAGCCTACCACTTACTAAGTAATTAATGATGATTTAATTTGCTTGTATTTGCAGTTGATAAACATTGGAACAAAGAAATCAACTCAAAAAATCTCCAGGTAAGGTAATCTGTTAGTTAATATGTCTTTTGATTACGTCGTTTCTTCAAACTTTGTTTTAAAATATTTCTTGGCCATTACCTAAAATTAAGATAAAATGATATCTTTTAGAAATAAAATAGAAGCAACTTTTTATGCATTACAAAAGTAAAAACTTGGTAATCAAACGACCAGGGTTTCTATTTGTAAATAATTTACACGAGTGTGATGGGCTTTTCAAATATAGTATTAAATTTGCATGGGTCAATAAGATGAACGCAATTCGATTTATCAATGTAAGTTTCGAAAATATTTGTACCCTTCCGAGAAATTTGTGTTCAGTACTATTAAACAAAGTCTGTCTTAGCATATGCATAAATTATCATGCAATTTCGGCCACATCTTGTGATTTGAAACAACTCCTCCTAATCTTCCACTTCATTCTTATCATCATTTTCATTCTGGGTTATGATTCAACCCAGGATTGGCAAATCAGTTTTAAAATATGTACATTTTTCTAATTTGCATTTGTTTGTTTTAAAATGCTTTGACAATACTGAAAAGTCATGTCAATAAAGCTTATTATTATGTTATGTTATGTTAGTTCTGAGTCAACTTTGAATTTTATAGTTTAGGCGGCGTGGTGGCGGAGCTGGGAAGATTTTGCTTTCAATTAAAGCCATAAACCTGTTACCGGGATTAGTTTTTGAAAAGGGTAGCGAGAGCATGCGCATGGTTGGGGAGGATTAAAATAATTCAAAAATTGTTTTCGTTGGGCGCTCGATCAGTTGCAAGTTGTTTTCTTTTCTTCATTGTCAGTAGTCTTGTTCGTTCGATCACAGGGCCTTTCTTTAGGTGTGACCAGGAAATATCCCGAAAACGAGGTTGAATTATACACTGCACAACTTTTTTCATAATTTATATATTTTATACCGTTTCTTGTATCACAAAATATCTATATCTTACTTGAAGCTATTTAAAATTTACCTTCAGAATCTAAACTGCCAGAGCTTCTAATTTTACTAAGTGTTTCTCTTGCTTTGCTAATCACCGATAAAGCTGCAGCTATGTTGTCTTGGAATGACTGTCGACGCCTGAAAACAAAATATAAACTTTAAACTCGTTTAGAAAATATCTCAGAAATAACGCGCGCTCTGTTTATGTAACTGAACATAAATCATACTAAGAAATGTTTTCCCAGAAGAATGGAAAGGAAACTATTTTCTAAAAGGAATAAAATGCTCATTTTCAAACCAGTAATACTAGTTGTACCTTGCTTTCGGCAAGAGCCAACGAGGTGAAATAATTTTTACTATATATGTACACGACCTGGGCCCAGTTGTTCAAATGTTGGTTAAGTTTAATTTTTAAGTTTAAAAATTCAAACACTGAGTCTGAAATAGGAATTTCATCTTTAAGAAAAGGTAAACGGTTGTTTGTGAAGAATGTTTGAATTATTCTAGGAAAAGCCCTGTTATTCCCAGAATTACTGCTAAAATCTCTCCTTGTAAGATTAGAAGAAGATTTGGGGTTAAACATTTAACCCTGGGTTAGTGCTAACCAACTTTTGAACAACTGGGCCCGGGGAAGAACTCTGACTAGCACACAACTGCTCAAACCACGCGCATTGAGCAAACCAGTCTAGCAGCTCTCAGATATGTACGAAGCACGAGAAAAAATCAACGTGACGTCACAGCCCAATTATGGGTGGACCTCACTACCCAAATACGGGTTTTTACTTAAACCCAAATACAACAAGAAGGCCCTTGTGACTGGTATAGGCAGAGATCTTATGAACTGCACTAACCACATACTCTTAATTAGTTCATGGCTTTTTGCCAATTGCTTTAGGCTAACGCTTGAAACTTCAACTTTTTGATTTCCCTACGTACGGCAATAGTTAAACTACTCAAAATATTCTATTGCTTCTGATGCAAAACCCTTGCATTCTTGGGCTAGAATAAATTTGTATTTGTATTAAATTAGAACCATTCGGTATCGCTTATTATATATTTTTGCGCGTGCATTCTTATGAAAAATCACCTTAAATGTATGATTCCATATTCATTTTCGCTTTTCCTGACAAAAATAACAAAGTTTATTTCTTGCTCAATATTAGTTGCTTTCAATGCTAAAACTCTGCATATTTAAATTGTCCTGAAGTAAGTTTGTGTTTGCACGCTTACAATGAAAACAACATTCAATATCGTTCTCCGTTCTACATTGTAATAAGAATCTTACTTCGAAGAAGTGTGTTTACGTATTTCTGCAAGTGTCAACATAAGCTCCTGGTCCCGTTTCTGTCGTTCTTCGCTATCTTTAGTGATCGACGACGGAGAAGAATCAATGTCCTCGGCAATCTGTGTACTAGGGTTCATCACGCATAACAAACGATCCAGCAGTTGTGACTCCTTCCTCGCATCTTTCTGTTGTTCTTCTTCACTCTGCACATGCTCTTCCAAATCTCCACTTCTGTCATTAGTGATATTAATTACTTTCTCTGCGTTTCCTCTTTTACTATTTTTAGTCTTGTCTTGTTCAGCGTGAGGTGATATTGACAAGCAAGTGCTCGAGCTTTCGGTGACGATCACTGTGTCATTTTCCTTTTTGCTTGATTTCTTTTTTACTGCTTTTCCCTGAATTAAAACAAAACGATAGGGTGAAAGTGAATATTATCCTAATTCAGTTTCTAGGAATCATTAAGTCAAATGACAAGCAAGTGCTTGAGCTTTCAGTGACGATCACTGTGTCATTTTCCTTTTTGCTTGATTTCGTTTTTACTGCTTTTCCCTGAATTAAAACAAAATGATAGGGAGAAAGTGAATATTATCCTAATTCAGTTTTTAGGAATCATTAAATTAATTTTTGGAATTATGAATCTCATTTCTAAACAAGACATTTCTGCCTTTACGGATAAAGAGTTGTGAGTTGGCCGAGATGCGTACGTCTTGTTGAATTGAGGCTAATGCATAATTCCAGACATTGATTTTTTAACTTGTAGAACACAAACGTGGGGTAAAGACCTTTTAGAATTTATGCACTTTTAATAAATAAAATCGTAAAAATGGTTTCAGAACATCGTTTTAAATTAATTTAATAGTGACTAAAATGTACGGTGGCCCACAGGTGCAATACAAAAACAAATTCAAATACACGAATACAAGTTGACAAAATACAGAAATACAAATTCAAAATACACAAATACAAATTGAAATACGCAAATACAAATTTCAAATACACAAATACAAATTGAAATACGCAAATACAAATTTCAAATACACAAATACAAATTGAAATACGCGAATACAAATTGAAATA